>JAKSZP010009588.1:0-86763 GCA_022478985.1 Massospora cicadina | reverse complement strand
AAACTAGGGATTTGGTCCTTCCAGTTTGTAAGCACTTCTCCAAAGTTAGTATTTAAGATAAAAACCAGGAAAAGGATAAAATATATACAACTTTTTAAGCTATTTATTAAATAATATTCATTAGGCCAGGCGCCGGTATTTATACCTCTAGGGCATCTCCTGGCAACAATCCAGCACAAAATTTCAACAGCTATTTTACCACTCAGTTTGGCCTACAACTGAAACCTTTTCTTAGGTTCATTGGTGGAAAAGTACTCTCAAGATTTGGAGGATTTAAGGTACAAAAATTGTGATAAAAGCATGCAAAATTATCCTAATATCTTCTGGATTTCATTTCATCATACTGCTGATGAAACACACCTGTGAAATTTTTGGTCTGAATTGAAGTAAATGACGCACCCATAATCAGGACGACAGCAGGCTTTTTCCTCAATATCACTAGGTAACCCCTTTTGGGCAGTCCACGCAAGTGCTATCATGCCACTTATGTGGATTGACATATGAATTTCGCTTTAAGTGTGGAAAATTATTTAGATTTTTTGTTTGTCTGAAGCCTATGGGATTTAAGACGTTAACTTTGGCTTGTCCCTGAATGGTTTTGTATACGATTAAGTTGATTGTGTTCCTAATAATTGGGACCAATTGCCAAGATTTGATTTATAGGAAATTGGCCATAATATGCGAGCATATTTGGGCCACGCGCCTAATAAAATACTTGATCAAATTGTTGTTAAGATATTTGGCCCGAATTGTATGAATGCAATAGGCTTTGAGGTGAGAGTATAGGTGTTAGCTAAAGCGTTGAAAGGATATTTGGCTGGACTGAAGGTTGTCAAAGGTTTATTTTTGAGTCAACCACCAAAATCTGACATTGGTCTCCGCAGGCTGCGTCTTAAGGCTGTAATAGCAGATGCGATGTTCCAGGCCATCCTCCCCTTCTTAAAGAAGGACAGCGCCTGGGTTGGGACCATCTAGTACTAAAAAAAAGAAGGACAGCGCCAATTACATAGGTGGATGCAATAGTTTCCAATATAAATGGTTTCTCTGGATCAGCATGAGCCAATACAGGGCTTCAATGAAAAACTTTTATTTCTTAAGAGGCTTCTTCCTCTTCCATGCCCCATTGGAAAGGTACCTTCCCTGTTAGCCTAGTTAGTGGTAGAGCCACTGCAGAAAGGTCTTTAAAGAACCATCTTAAGAAGTTGACAGTCCCCAAGAAACTACATACCCCAGTTTGATCAGTTGGGGCCTTCCATTCCTTAATGGCCTTAAGCTTATCCTGGCATACTGACAATCCTCCCTTAAACACCACGTTTTCAAAAAACGTTACTGAAGACTTATTGAACTCACATTTTGAGGGTTTCAATCTGAGTCCTGCATCCTGTATAGCTTTCAGGACGGACTTGACATCCTTCACATGTTGTTCCTTAGACTTAGAGAACACCAGTACATCTTCCATATAGGCAATGCAACAACGTCCCAATGAATCATGGAGCCCATGATCAATCAGCCATTGAAACACAGCAGGTGCATTTCATAGGCCAAAGGGCATCACCCAATACTCATAAATTCCAAGATGGAACTTAAATGCTGTGAATTTCTGATGATCAGGGTGCACTGGTACTTGATGAAATGCCTCTACCAAGTCCAACTTGGTAAACCAAGTGCTTCCAGAGATCATAGGTAAGATGTTCTCAAAGAGTGGCAGAAGGTAAGGGTCTGGTTCTATCACCTTATTCAGCTTGTGTAAATCCACACAGGGACGGAGCTCTCCATTTGCCTTAAGTACCAGCAGGATTGAGGAGACCACAGAAGACTTATATGGTATTATTGATCCTGATTTCAGCATGGAATCAATGTACTTCTTTAAGGCTTCCCTTGATCTTTGGTTTAAAGTATAAATGTGACATCCTCAGGGCAAATATGAGTCCTTCTTGAACTGGAAATTGAGGGAGAATGGACCACAAACATCAAAATTGGGAAGTTCTTGAGCCCCAAACACACCGTTAAACTCAGCATATTCCTTAGGAAAGGTACTGTTAGAGGCTTCTCCAGACAAAAAATTTAAGCTTGGCTGATGTGGGATCACAGGTTGTAAACTTCCACTGAATGTGTAATGAATCATCAGGGTGGATAGTAACTTCCTTGGTCATCATGGTGAACTGAGGAGTGAAGCGATGCCACCATCTCATTCCCAACACCGCAGGGTAGGGGAGGTGGCTCAGAGTGCAGAAGCTTTCATCAAAAAGTAGTTCTCCTTGACAAATTTGGCTATGTCCTCCTACCCTCCAAAACAGAGCAGCTTTGGTAAAATCTGCTAGAAACACTTCACCTGCCTCCTTTAGAGGGAGATTCCATTTTTGCGCAAGCTCAAGTTGGATGTAATTATTATTGGCCCCGGTGTCCACTAAGGCTGTCACCTCTTCATAGTTCTGACTATTAACTATTTTAAGTGGTAGGAGTAAATAGGAGTAATGAGCGGAGGTTCCTTTATTGGTAGGAATTTCGCCAACTGGAGCTGGTGATACAAGTTGCTCTAGAGTACTCTAGTCAGATTCAAGGGGTTTCACTACTGCAACCCCTTCATGGCCCCCTTAAGAGCGCCAGGTTAATATGCCTGAGGATGCTTGGTGAGACGTAGGGGCTCAGATTCTCCACGGTGGAAGTCCTTCCCTTTTCCACTCTTGTACCCTTGGGCATACTCAAGATCTCGTTTAGTTTGTGCAATTTTAAGTTGGTGCTCTACGTTCATAGCACCTCCTACTCCTCCAAACTTTCAGCTAGGCGCATTGCCACCAAAGCTGATAGAAGATCTTGTTGTAAGTTTTGTATGAACATTCGCAGAAGATGTGAGGGAGTAACCTTAGCTGCATGGGCCATTGGACGAAATGAGCGAGCATATTCCTCCACTGAACTCTTCCCCTGAGATGTTATCAATAAGGCTGACCAATCAGCATTTTGGCCCTCATCCAGGAAAGCAACTTGATCAATCAACTGAAGACAATCATCAAGAGTCTCAGGAAGAAACTCTTTCTTATCCAGAAGTATTCTGATCCAAGAGGCAGGTTTCTCAGATAACTTACTTAAAACTTGAGAAATTTGATCAGCAAAGGTAGGAGTCCCTCCCACCACCTTGGTTAAGCGGCCTTAAAAAATGCACCTTGTCAAAAACCTCATGGATTTTTTCAAAGGCCATCGTTTCCAGAAGGGGTTGAACAGAACTAACTAGAATTGAAACTGCTTCATGACTCATAGGTACTGACATCCACCCTTTCATTATTCAAAAAATTATGCAACAGAAATGCTAATGAAAAGATGATCATCAGCAGGGGTACTGATATCAGGAAGGTAAAAGAGGTTGAAGAAATACCTCCCTTGAAGATTTCACCATGGACCAAAAGCTGTTAGAATTCTGTATATTGTAACGGACTGGTTCTTTCCAGTAGTGGACAAAATTGTTGGGTAAACCAACCAATTAATAGTCCACAACTCTGAAAGCACTCCAGAGAAGGCTCTGAATTTCCGCATACTACTAAGTTTGGGTTGGATTAATCCATGTAGAAGAATTATGAGGATACTTAACCCTAACAGAGCTCCCTGACCCCAAGAGAGAGATAGAAGGGATTTCATAAAGTGACTAAGTTCAGTCTCTTGGTTCAGAGAGGATAGATACTTTATAATGTAATTTGTCCAAATAAAAATAAATAATTAAATATTTAAAGATAAGTTTTATTGAGCTAAAACGGCTAAAATACACAGAATTAAAAGAGATGAAATCTACTCAATTATAATTTATAATAGTCATAAATAATACTCCAAACTTGTTTAAGTCTGATGATTATTTATGCTGCAATTGTAAAAGTAGATGATTTAAAAAATATGTAGTAATTTGATTAAATCCTTAAGGAATTCATATATGTCATAGTTGGTAAGCACGCCTAAATAGCTTAAGTTGTAGGAGTTTGGTGCAAAAAGGCTAAATCTAGGGCCTATTTTACAGGCTCAAACGTCAGGTTGCATTTGGAGTAAATTTTGAGGAGAAAAATTGGTCAATTTCGACTCCTTAAATATCTCTTTGCTAGGCAATTCCTCCATTTTGGAACCACTATAATAAGGGGTATTTCTCAATTCTAGCTGCTGTTGTGTTCTGGCATTAATTTTTTTCTTTCTTGTTTACATCACTTTTTAAATCAAAAAGTGCACTGAACAAGAATTGAGAGAGCAACCAACTGCCAGTACACACTGCAATTATAGAGCAGTGAACAATGGCCAACCACCCAAGCATAGGGAAGTCAATCCGCCCATCTGTGTGCAGCACATAGAAATGGATGACTTGCCTGCATCGATATTAATTAATAATAATAATATGGAGGATGCTACAATGGACATACCATCTAAAAAACTTTCCACTGGCTTAAGCCCCACACAACTAGAAATGGGGAAGGGCAATACAACATGTGTATGTCAAGTAACAATCTGGTAACACAAACAACAATGAAATGTGTGAACATGTCGATGGGTCATGGGGCCTAGTGATTAGCGCGGATAACAAGGTCAACTCCCTAGGATCAGTGACTGCTGACAAACAGATGACAAGAGAATCCTTCTTGGAGTGAGGCCCGATGCTGAGAACAGTAGTGTCAGGAATATTCCCCATTGAACCTCAACCAGTAGAGGGGATTGGAGCCTCGCAGGGTGAGAAAATTTTTGTGGAAAAAAACAAAAAACCTGGACAAAGTATTGGTAGGATCTGAAACTGAATCAGATTTGATTGATGAAAATCAGCAGTCCAAACCAACAGAGCAAAGCTATAAAAAGTTTTCTACTGACATGGAGAAACTTATCAAATCCACTCAGGGTATTTGAGAGGAGAAGAAGTCAGGCTCCAATTCCAAAAAGGCCTAGTGGGGGGGGCGAACGGTCCCTGACCTAAATTGATTCAGCGACATGAGAAAATCATCAAATGTGATCCCTGATACACCATCAGGTGCAATCCCCAATGAAGCTATGTCAACAGGGGGCTCTAGCTCAACCATGAATCGATGGCTGATCCCAAATAGCCAATTGCTGAACCAATATGATCCATTGGGGCCAACCCTGATGGGGGTGAAACTATATCAGGGACCAAATCTGAAGGATTGGACACCCAAGAAAGTTTGACTAAAGAACTAAAAGTATTACCAGAAGGGGCTAAAACTCTGACAGTGGTCAAGTCAGCAGCCAGAGCCCCAGTAAAATACATACTAATCCAGTCAGACATGTTGGTGTTAAGGCGTGTCTGCCTTCAAGGTCAAACAATGGGATGCCCTCCAGTTCCCGTACTCTTTGGCGACTCAGTGGGTCTCCAAAGGTATCAAACCAGCCATTGTGGCTATGTGGTGAGACCACAAATTTTTCCGCCAGAGTGGCCAAACACTGGCTTGACACCCAAATTTCAATTGACATGGTGGCACTATTCAAGGTGTCACGAGTTAGGACTGAAGATGCCCTGGAATGGATGAAAATCCCCTTGGAAAACAAGGTGATTGAGGCTGCAATCTGCAAAGATTTCAAACCAGTGGGTGCAAAGGCCTGGATGGAAGATGGCATTGACCTTTTAAATGCGATGGAGTACAACAAGGCAGGCATTACAGCATGATACGCCTAAGCCATTGGGAGCTCAGGCCTCAACCCAACAGATTTAGCCAAGTTTGAAAAACAATTTCCTGAACGCCTCTACTGCCCTCAAATGGGCCTGACACTCCATCCCAGTGGACATGGCCCTGGAATGGTATAACATTACTTTCTCCACAGAGGAGGCACTACTGTGGATCACAGCCAGGTTCAAGGCCACTGAGGCCTTACACTGGTCATACACCTGAATTCCACCAGCCACTACATCAGACTAGATGAAAGCGGGCTGGACAAAGGAAAAAGCGGTGGAATGGGGACCCTTTCAGGAGTGGTCACCGGAAGAGGCCATCAACTGGTCTGCCAACAGATTCACACTGATGGAGATGAAATACTGGTTCCAAACGGGGGCCAGTATGGACCTAGTGTGCTATGGGCGGAGCTGAGGTGACTAAACCAATTCACGAAACTCTTAGAGGCTGACCATTCCCAATTGAAAAGTGGAAAATCTGGCGCGATGCTGCAACAATTGGCAAAGCTGCAGACTGAGACACAGCAGGGCTCACCCCTGAATCAGCCCAGCCATGGATGGAACATGAGATTTCACCACAGGTGGCAACAGTGATGAAAGGGGTCATGGCCCCAGACTTAGGCTGAGAATGGCTCAAAGTGGGGATCCGCATTGAAACTATCCAAGATTGGAAGCAATCCTTCCCAGAACTGACACTAGCGTCCCCATATGCCACCAAAGACTTCACCCCCTCAGAAGCGTTCCAATAAAGTGAAGAGAGTGTTCTGGCAGCCATGGAATGAGTATTTACAGACGGGGGCTGGAATAGTGTCACAGTAAGGTACTGGTGCCAGCGTAGCTCAATTATGCTGGAGGTCCTTCAAAAATACCTCCACCTAACATGTGGCCTGGAATCTGCCCTCAAGTGGTACCAACTGGGGTTCTCGCCGTTAGGTGCCCTAGAGTGGCAGAGCCTAGAGATTGGAGCACAAATGGCTAGAAGTATCAGCCGCTGAGGTATCAGCATCCACCAGATTGAAGAATTCCTAAACAAGAGGTTCAGCCTCAATGAATTGGTAAGTTGGATTTTGAAGGGAAAGCCCACACTGAAGTACCCAAATCAAGCGCGAAAACCAAATCTTACAGTGCCGCGGTGGCACATACCAAAGACAACACCTGGAACGGAGCAGGGAGCCACATTGAGTACATCTGTCAGTTGATCAGTGGGGGCTTTACAGACCACCTAGCACCAAAATCATACCTAAAGGACGCTATCTGAATCCACCTGCAGCTAGTGGAGGAGGAGGTAGGTCCGACCTGATAATATCAATTTATCAGGAACTTGACGAAGTCTTAGCCAGAGGAGACTTTGATCACCACTGGGTACCCAAACAGGGCTATATAGATATAACAATCCCAGGATAATTAGACCGCAAGAAACTCCTCAAAATTGGCATCAAATACAAGGGGATTTATCTGAGAATGGAACTGACCAGATATGCCAACCAAACCGCAAGGTGGGTAACCTTCCAGAATCTCCCCACCAATCATGAATGGGAGTGAGTGCACAAAGCAATCTAGACCGGATTATCATACTATGGGGAAGTATGAGAATTTTGGCAAGCTGATGGCAATTACATCATGAAGTGCCTCCGTCCTCAGACAGTGGAAGCGCTGTATTAACTGGCACCCTGGATGAAACTGAAAAAAATTGCTCTACCCAGATTCATCCGCCTGCCCAGCCTTGATAGGGTAGTATACGTCAAACAGGAGGATGCCAAACAAGTGTGCCAGTTCTGCTACCAGACCAGCCACACAATGGCTCAATGCCACCATCATAAAGGTAAAACTTCATGGGAATATGAATATGACCCCATTGGGGGAATCACCAAGGTGGTTATCAAGGCTTTCCTCCGCCTGGAAGCCAGAGAATGGATCCCATGCAACTTAATGGAGGTAACGGATATGAAACGCCAGCAACAAGAATTGGACCTGGCACATAGAGAAGCGTGGGAATGGGAAGCAGCAAAGAGACCCAAAGCGGATGATGAAATGTTTATAAATCTGAACCCTGAATCTTATGCAATGGATGAGGGAACCGACCCCAGACCAACAGAGAAACATCCAACCCAAGCAGAATGGATGGTCCGCGAGGAGGAAAGATGGCATAAGGCGAACCTGAAAAAGTCTCCCAAGCAAGGGCGGATGCAGGAAGCCAGCAAATCAAAATTGAAGTCTGACAAGATGTAAGTGAATACTAAATCAAATAGGAAGTCATCAGCAAATAAACCTGAGGCAACTGGTGAAAAATCAGCAGGAGCGATGAAATTGACAAAATCAGCTGGACATTCACCAACTAAAAAATTGAGTTCTGCCATTAAATTGAACAAAGGGGTGCGAATCTGACTGATGGATGAGGGAGAATCTGCCACTCCACCAGAAGGGGAGAAGGGGCACATGGACCCAATCATAAAACCATCCCCATTATCTATTGACAGGTAGATGGGGATGGTGACTGAATTCCCAGTACACAGGATGCCCGGGAATATAATCCCAGTCCCAACCAACCAACCTCAAAAACCAAATATTACGCCCCACCAACCATCGATGCCACCATCATCAGCCAACCTGACCTTAGTATGGGACTTGATCCATAACCCAGACAATGCTAAACCTCATACCCATGGGTCAGGCAGCTGGAAAATGAGGATAGTTACTACAAATGCTTGGGGGATGGTGAGCATACAAATGAGGAGGAGGAAAATGCACCATTTAAAATCTAATAATAATATTGACCTAATTTTTATTTCTGAAACACAATCTGGTAACCAAAAGAAATGGTGCCGAGCTCAAACTGTGATGCACAAAACAAACTGTGGTCCCGCAAGATAGGCTACCAAGCCCTATGGATGGACCATGTGGTGATAGTCGCAATGGACAAGAAAATAGAATTGGAATTTGTGGAAGAAACTCACGCTAGTAGGATCTTAATAGCAATGGCTACAAACAGAGAAACTGGCAGGAGCATACAAGTGGTAGCAGTCTACGCCCCACCAAAGAACCACAAAAACTGTATCTTTTGGAAATCTTAGTGGAAGTGCCATCTGAAGTGATGACTATAATAGCGGGTGACCTGAACTGTTGGACAAATGCAAGTTGGGATACATACCTACAAGAGAATGCCCCAACAGTAAAGCCAACAAGATGCTCAATTACCTAGTTAAATCAGGGATATGCCTAATGATTGACAAAGAGGATGACGACCTGGCCAATCTAACGAGGTGGACATATGATGCTGCTGGATCCCCACTGTCAGGATCATGGTTAGACTTCATCCTTGTATCATTGGACCTCAGGCCAATGATGTCCAACAGCGAGGTTAGCATAAATGCTGAAAGCGAACACATGGTCATCTGGGTGGAGATCGACCTTGATGAACCTCCAAGGAACCATGAGTGGCACTTGGCACCAACCACATTGAGGAACTGGGATTTGCGCTGAATGTTAGATGTGGGACTGGATCAGCTAATAGTGCATTTGGACAACCGCCCAGAGCTAGACCCGCTAGAAAGATGGACCCAGATCAAAATGAAGATGAAACATGATAGTATGAAGTTCAAAAAAGTGACCTCCTACAAGCGAACTACCACCATGAAACAACTGAAGTCTAAATTAGAAAGTCTGAGGCTCACCTGATGGGACAGTGAAGACTGGTAAAGCAAGTACTGAACAACACACAAAAAGTATCCGGCTATAATGATGAAGCAAGACTCAGAGAGATGGACCAATGTGACTTACCAATATCAGAGCCTAGCGGGGATGATGACCAAAGAGGGCCTGAAACACCACAAGGAAATCCAAACTAAGGCTTGGGTACAGGAAGTGGAGACAGCGGAAGGGGAAGTATCAACAGACCCCAAAATGATTAAGTGTGAGGTCAAGCTTAATTATGATTATCTCTTCCGACAACAAGAAATGAGCGAATCAGTGACAAAAACCCTTATTGACCTGGCCAATCTGGCACTGGGGGCTGTACGCCAGAAGATGTTGCCACGCTATCCACTAAAATATCTATCGATGAAGTTAAGAGGGCGCTAAAGGAGTTGCCAAGAATGAAAGCACCAGGCCCTGACAATATATGTGCAGAAATATACAGCATATTCTGAGAACGCATTGCACCTGAGCTCAAACCCCAATTAACCACTGTTTGAAAGATGTCCAGAAAATTCTGGGAGGACAAGATACCCAATTTGTACTTCTGTACAAAAAGGCCCTCAGATGCCAACTTCAGAACTGGCACCTGATTGCGCTATCAAATGCCAATTATAAACTGCTCATGCGCATACTATCTAATCAGCTGATGGCAACAGCACTATGCACGCTCCATAGTGCCCAGCACGGCTTCATCAAAAGCTGTAGTATATGGGACATCATTAGTCCAGTCCAGAGAATACTCCAGGATACAAGGAGCATTAAACAGGGGTACCTTATGTTCCTTGACATGGAAAAGGCATACAACTGATTAGCATGGTCATTCCTTCATGAGGCACTAAAGGCAGTCAGTATCCCCGACATGTTTTGAGCATGGATAACGACGGTGTACTCAGTCCTGGTAATGAAAGTGATTGTCATAGATGGCATAACCAATGAAATCCCTGTCAGGCAAGGTCTCCGCCAAGGTGACCCTATGTCACAATACTCTTCAACTTTGCAGCCAACATTTTACTGGCGGCAGCGGATGCAAAGCTCCAGGGTTTAGTCCACCCTAACCAAATGCCACTGAAGATGCTAGCATTTGCTGATGATACAGTAGTAGGCATAAGCTCACTGACTGACCCATTCAGGGCACCAAGGAACTATTAAGCCTCTATCATCTAGCATCGAACACAAAAAACAACTTGTCAAAAACCTCAGTGATGAGGGTCAGCAACCCAAGCTTCAGCCTGTCAACTGACACAACGCCGATTATGAACTCCCAGACAGTCAAATACCTCGTGATACTCTTCAATGACAAGGTACCAGCGGTACTGGAGACCAAACAGGAAGTATTGTCAAGCTTATCAATCCAAATGGCATGCTGGAAAAGCACTAGACTATGCCTTAAGGAGAAAGTGTAGGCAATAAATGTCTTCATCTTCTCAAAGTTTTGGTATGTGGCTCATGTGCTGCCAATGAGCCTGAACTTAGAGAAGAAAATCAGGTCAATGCTCTGAACCTTCCTGTGGTTCAAGGCGAAGGTGGCGCCAATACCACTGGAAGCCCTGTCAAAACCAAATAACGAAGGAGGCATGGGCCTCCTGGACTTCAAATCTCACACCTGGCATATATGAGGGAAGTTGTTCCTGAAGCTAAAACAGACGCACATGCGCTGCCTGACCCTAGCATGGGGCGTGAACTGGGCAAGAGCCCAAGGCCTCCAAGAGCCAGTCTCTCCCTAATTGATACATGAATGGATGGCATACAGCCTGTGGATAACCTCCCAAAAAGGTACTCAACACTACTGGTGACTATGCAATTGGGTCATGCGCTAGGGCAGATGGTCATTTGATCAATTGGACCGAGAAGCTGACAAAATTCAAAGGGACATCGAAGCACATAATTCTGCAATGATTTCCACAACAAGCTGGGAGGAGCATAACCAATTTGCCAACAAATATGCAGCCAAGTCAATCAGAATAAGGTATAAATTGATGCTGATAGAATAGGGGGATCCACTCCCAAAACTGGGGTGCAATCTGCCCACCCATCCATGAATCCTAGATGACTGTACTACCAAAGGCCATGACACCAACTATCCAATGAAGGAGTTGATTTAGGGCCTGAACTCCCACTTGGTAACGGCCAAACAGTGTTTGGTAACCTGGCATATCCTAAATGGGCATTTAAATTGGGCAAGCACATTGGGCTGGACTACCAACACAAAGAATGCCCCATACGCACTTAATGGAAGCAGACATAGCCCACCATTACTATGAATGCACCATGTTCAAAAAATACTGGTCCACGATGCGCTGCATCCTCTCAGGTGAACAATTGCCACTGGGAATACATCCATTGCAGGATCTTTTCTTCAAAAAACCCTGAAAATAGCTCTGATCCAATATTGAGCCTTCATTTACCATTATTGTCTATGGGTAATTCACTGTGCGCTCATCGCCAAGGTTTTGAGCGATGAGCGCCCCCATCACAGAGGTTTGGTATCGAAGACCATTTGAATTATTTCCAATAAGCTCTGTTGAATATCAAAATTTTTGCGCATAATCCCTGGGTGTTATAAAGCCACATGTCTGGCTTTACCCACCGGATCGCTCATTGCACGCGATGAGGCAACTAATCAACTGAGAATCAAATGGCCTGTAAGCCCTCCAATGCTAGAACTGTGGCTAGTGATGGCGATTGCTGATCAGCAATGGTCAGAGGTGCTAGAACTCTAGCGTCCCAAGACCCTGGTCCTATTTACCATTGGCCAAATCACTTGTATTCCGCCCTCCACTCTTACTTTCCCTTAAATTTATTTTAATAAAGTATGGAGTTTTTTAAAAAAAGTGGTCTGGCATTAAGTTTAAATTGTGATTTAATTAAATGATTTTGATGAGTGAAGTTTGAATCCTATTAATCCCTTGAAAACATATAGTAGCCTTCATTTGATATACTTTTGGCCAATTCTGGTTTTTTTAATCTTAAGATTATTATTATTTTTGTTTCTGTTAGTAATATCTCTAATAAAAATAATGTGATGGTCAGGAATGTCCTGTACCATCACAGAAATATGACACCCAAGCGCTAGTTTCAACAGTGGTGCTCACTACAGGGTGAACAATTGCTACCCTATATCAATCCAATTTTATAAGTATAATTAAGATTACCTCTCCTGATACCCCAGAACAATTTTGGACTCTAGCGCGACTGTTTCAAAGGGCCAGCATAAATTTGGTTCACCTACTTGTCTCTATAGTAATAAACTTGGTTATGCTTCTGGGCTTAGGCTCAGAAAATTTATAGCTCAAAAATCTCTAGTATTCACTTTCATAGTTACTTTGGAGGAGCCTCAGCTCCAACTTGACAGCTTTGAGCAGAGCTTTAGTAAACCTCCTCACTCCCTCACTGATCCTGATAGGAAAACTAGTTCATTGAAAACTTTATCCACTTAAAATAACATGATATTAAGGAGTTAAAGACACTCTTTACAGTGTTAACCAGAAACTTGAACTGGTTAAACAACAGTTTATGGCAGAACACTGTCATTTTTTGGGGTTGATTAATCAACTCTGTCACAAGTTCACCTCTCACTATGCTGAACTGTCAATTTACTTGGTATTAACAGATATTGTGGCAGGCGATGAGGCTTTCTCTGGGACTTCTAACCTGACTGGACCAACAGCTTAACAGTGTTTCATGCTCATTCCACAAACAGTCAGATCTGCAGTTCAATCCTAATCACCATAGTCTCTGTGTCCTTTTGTAATGGGGTACCAGTTTCCATTTTAATCTGATTAATCTACCTAAATTTAATAAAACGTCAATATATGCAACTTTACAGCTTTATTTGAACTGAGTATGTGTAGTGCCTATGAGGCCAATAAGTTAGCTATGATACTAATTTTTTAGAATCTGTAAGTCAAGAGTGATAATTCCCAACTATAAGAACTTAGTATGAGTTAATTCAATGCCCTTGCCCTTATTGTGAAAAAGTTTGGTGGAGCAGAATGGATGACAACGAAGAAAATGTTATTTTTAATTTATATTATTGATGAGTCCCATTAAAACCTTTGATGAATGGCAATAATTTTTGAAGCTCAATTTTTATATGGTGCTGATGTACTGAATAAAGTTGATGCCCAAATTTCTCTGCGTCACACCTGCAAGATCTACAAAGAAATGTATTGGGTTCTAAGCCCTGTTTTGAGGATAAAGAATGATATTACCCATAAGGTAAATCATTTCCGCTGCTGTACTGCACTCTTGAGGCGCCTAACCCAAGTTAGCAGGAGCTCTGCGGCCATACTGATAAGGTCATCTCCCAAAATATTAAATTAGCTCAGCATTTCGCCCTTGTTTCCCTTGGACTGATTTTGCTCAGGTTACTTGTTATTTTTGTAAAAAAAACTGTGGCATTATACCTATATATGTCCTAGTTTGGGTTTAAACCCAAGGCTCATTCTGTGAACCCTGTAAAAAATTTTTTTGGAAAAGAACGGGCAGAGTAGAACCAGTTTTTAAATTCCGCCTCTTTTAAAAAAAACTCTAGTAAAAAAACTTCTAGAAATTCATTCTGGTAAGCCTTATCAAATAAGGACGTCCCACCTTCAGCATTGCACCAAGTACTCGCGGATGATGTGGTAGGATTTACAACACATTTATTATATTACTACAAAGATGAGTTAGTTCCAGTAGTAGTAGTTAAGTCTTATGTTCAACAGCTGGGACAGCACGAGCTTCCAGTCACATCCAGTGATATTCCCAAGTTAGGCAATGTCCAGGAGGTCATAAATTTTTATACTTCTAATAACACAATCCTGAGGTCATGCGCCAACCTACAATCATATTTAGGCCAAGCAGACACCCTGATGTAACACAGTCAACGCGGCTGATGCTTATTTTTTTTAGTACTAGATGGTCCCATCTGATGCTTATTCTTCTGAATGTGTGTCCATTAATATTACTGTCAATAATCTCAAAGTAAGAGCTATTATGGACAGCGGGGCACTGACTAATATCATGTCCACAAAAATGGCGAAAAACTTGTTCTGGTGCTGGATGTTGACCATTGTAAAAGTTATGGTACCTCAGGGCCTCCTATGATCACATCAGTAGGAGCATATAGTGCGCTGCCACTGAGGTTTGACTTACTAGTTTTATCAGCTCCAGATATAGTGTTACCAAGTCAGTCTTATGACTTTTTTATCAAAACCTGTTTTATGAGAACTTATGGAGTAAAACTCATTTTGAAGTTAACACTAAGAATAACTATGAAAGCTCTTTCACTCTACTACAATTGGAAACATGAGAGCTCTGCACCTCATAATTAGGAGGTTGTTGACCTTGTATATAATGATGACATAGTGCCAATGGGTTATCAACAGATTTGTGGCTGCACTCATTAATTTCCTACTCAAGTTACAGAAACTAATGGCATTATGTTGAGAGCTAATTGTAATCTAACCATTCCGGCGGTCCATCAACTTATATTGGGATAGAAAGTAGCCTGGAAATTCCCCAAGGGTTATACAACATAATATTTGCACCATTTTGTCACTCTAATAATGAACTAGGTGCAGTACCAGCTATTATTCTTCCTTACCATGGAGAAAATAAGGTATTACTAGCCAATCTATATCCACATCCTATTCAAATAAAGTGACACCAAATTTTTGCTCTTGTACATAATTTCAATTAATGAAGTAGAGAATATTCACAACTTTGATACCTAGGAGAAACTGAGCCTGCCAGCAATACTAACTACTCTGTTTGTTCTTTAGTAACACAGGAAATCTTATCATAGTTAATAGAGGAGTGGCAGGACTAAGCTTTGGCCAATTACAATAAGTATAGTGTGATTTTCATAAAAAAAACAATAATAAATTAGGTTGTGCAAATGATGTGTTGCACCAAATTAGTACAGGAATCATCCACCCATTTTCCACTGTCTATTAGTTTCTCAAATGTGGAGGATGAAGCTGTTAATGCTGAAATTAACCAGCTAGTGCAAGATGGGATGTTGGTGCCCTCCAAGAGTCTATGGGCCTCTCTGATGTTTATTAAAATAGGACAGTTCTATTTGTGTGGTGATAGATTACTGGAAGCTTAACAATATTATCAAAAAAGGATATTTATTCTTTACAGTGGATTGATGATGCACTAGACTTCTTGGGTGGCGCTCTTATTTCTTGGCCATGGATTTAATTTCTGGCTACTGGCAGATCAAGAAGCCTAGAAAAAAGAAGGAAAAATGCGCAATAATACTGCCCAGAATCTGTATGAACCCATGCAGATGCTGCAAAGGGCTTTGCAATGCCCCCACGACCTTCTAATGGGCTATGGACATAATATTAGACGATTTAAAATCTCTTGTGTCCTAGTTTATCTAGATGATATAATGTTTTTTCTAGAACGTTCAACAAACACCTACAGTACTTGAAAGAGGTGTTCCACCATCTCACCAAAGTGGATTTTAAAATTAAGCCAAATAAGTGTAACTTCATTGAGAAACCTGAATATCTGGGGTTTGTCATTGACAAACAAGTCCCATGGCCCCAACCGTGAAGATAGAAGCCATTGAATGGATGACACAGCCAAGTTGTAAATGCGACATCCAAGTGTTCCTCAGGATGGTTGGCTACTACTTTCAGTTTGTGGAAAATTTCAGTAAAGTAGGTGAACTTTTATTTCACCTTCTCAAAAATGGAGTACAATTTGAGCGGACAGATGACTGTCAGTTGGCCTTTGACAAGCTAAGGATGTGTCTCACCCAAGTGCCAATACCTATGTACCCCAACTTCTATTGGCCAAAGATCAATTCAAACAGACGCATCCCTCTCCAGGTGTGGGTGGTGTTATCCCAGCTTGATTATGAGGGTTAGTACACCCCATTGCTTATTGCAGCCAGACCTGTATATAATTAATGAGAAATATACCATTACTGAAAAAGAGTGTTTAACAGTAATCATGCTTGTAAACAATTTTGGGTTTTCATTAAGGCATACATTTTACAGTGGTAACTGATCATGCCTCTCTGGGATGGTTACAGAACCTTAAAAACCCCAAGGACAACTGTACAACTGGGCTTTGAAATCATAAGCATATGACTTAAAAATTCAACACTGGCCTGACAATAAGTGTAAGGCTTAGTAAGAAACCTCCCCGTTTGGATTGGTATTAATTCCTGTTTCACTTAAACAAAGGGCAGAAGCTTGCACCCAGATCTCTCATCCCCCAAGGCGATTTGGCACATGTGGTGGACGAGAGGTGAGTCATGGCATACCCTCTGAGAGTTGCAGTGACCCTCCCAGTGTTATCCTCTACCAAACTGGTGGAAGTTATTCAGAGGGCTTGCCGTGAGGTGGTAAATTGTGTGAAACACCCCATCCTGCTGAGATCCCATCATTGTGTCTATGCCACACCTGTCCCCAACAGGTATGGAGGCAGTCGACCCCTTCCCCACCAACTGGGTCCACCTTATGTGGCCTGGCCCTGGGTGCTACCTGCCAGCTTCCTAAACTGTTGCCGCCATTGCAAAATGCATGTTTACAATGAAAAATTAGCTTCTAGTAATGATCCTGAATGAATTCGGCTTAGCAGTCTGAACTCAAGTCAGTTTCAAAATAGGTCTGTTGGCCAACCTGTCATAATGTTGTAAGTTTTTTCCTGATGGCAGTTGTAAATGTGATGCAATTTTCCCCAGTGAACTTATAAGCAGTGGTCCCAATAGAAATTGCTGTCACTCCATTTTCTCAATTTTCCCCTTCCTATATTTATAAATAAAAATCTTCAAAAAAACAAAAAACCTCGTTTTGGTATTAAGCAATTATGTAAATAAAAAATGATATGATCCTAGTTTAAAGCACTCTCTAGTTAGTCTTCATGGCCGGAATTTAATTTTTAACATGACAATTTGGACGGCTGTGTCTGCTGCATTTTGGCTTGGGTTTTGGGAGGTATTTACCTGAAGTTTCAGGTCAGTCTAAGATTATTATCAGCACGCTCCAAGATATTAAGCATCAAAAAGTGTATGGACTCTCCCAGTTGCCTACAATAGCCTTTCTGGATAATTTAGCTGATTAATTGTTGGATGAAATTCTAATTCAGTAATATAATAAAGAAACTGAAGGTTTAATGAAAGTTGAAAAAGCTGAGACAGAACACTTTTATTAAGTATGGTGTTGAGAATTTTACATTCTCAATACTAGGTGACTCCATTAGTGTGCCAGGCCAAACAGTATGAAGACTGCTGGCCCTTGCTTTTTCACTATCTTTGGTGACCTTTCCTTACAGGGCTGCAGGCAACTCCCCAATCCAGCTGGACACCAACTTCTCCTTAGCAGATTAACCCTTCTTGGTGTGCACCAGTGGTTTACCCCCATCCTGGGAAGTCTGACCCCTTGCTCCTTCACCTCATGGCTAATCCCAACTCATCCATCGCTGGCTCCACTGATTGAGCTAGTTCCTACAGTTGGGCAACTCCCCAATCCAGCTGGACACCAACTTCTCCTTAGCAGATTAACCCATCTTGGTGTGCACCGGTGGTTCACCCCCATCCTGGGCAGTCTGACCCCTTGCTTCTTCACCTCATGGCTAATCCCAACTCGTCCATTGCTGGATCCACTGATTAAGCTAGTTACCACATTTGATCTGTAATTCCAGGTTGGGAGTTGGTTGCGCCAACCACTCCAGGTGTTTTGACCTAGCACCTAACAACTGGGGATCTTAAGTCCCACTTCTACAAGCTAAGCTAATTACTGTTAACTAAAAACTTAATAAAGATGGGAAGACAGAAGATATTTTTATTAAGAGGGAGATCAAACTATTTATAGGCATTACTTGCCTGTCCATATCCTTGGCATTTATTGCCAGCATCATCATCACTCACTGGTGATTCTCCCTGGTTAGTATTCATCAGCACTCTCACTGGCATTACTCGTCATCCTCAAATGTCCATGATTATGTCAATCCTTGATTCGTCATAATCTGAATTAATTAAATATATTGACATCCTCAGCATAAGTTGCTGGTGTCAAATTAAGCCTAAAATACTGTCAAGGATTCTGCCCAATACTCTCACAAAGTCAAAATATGATTCAACTTTATTCAATTGATTTAAATGATTCAGCATCCTTAGCATAAGTCTATGGTCCTCCAAGATTTGACTTTCTGCCAGAAATCCCACAATCATTTTTACATGGAGTTGATGCGAGGGATAAAAGCTGAGCTTATACAGTTACTATTAATAGTTCAACATCCTCCGCATAAGTCGCTGGTGTCAAAATTAACTGAAAACTAATGGGATCAACTCCCAATATGTTTTGATGTTATATAAATAATTTGTCATCTTAATTGATAATATTAAATATCTCAACATCCTTGGCCTCAGTCGCCAGTGTTGAGACCCACCAATTTTCTATCAGGCATGATTCCTGATAAATTCTTAATCCTGCAGATAAAGACAGCCTAACCCAGCCGTATGGGGAGCACAAATTGGGTTATTATCATTAGATATGAATCAAAATTAGCTAACTAATCGGCAATCATCCCCAATTAATTTTTATACTAATTTAGTTAATATGTGAGGAATATCACCTGGTTAAAAAGCTGACAAATGTGAAACTTTATTTATTTTAATGATTAATCTATTGTATTTTAATGGCCCACTGAGCAGAATGACTTGATTATTGTGGCCCACAAAACAACAGGGCATGGGCTATTTAAGAAAAAGCTCAAACAGTTAAAGTAACATTATTATTGGGAGTTTCAAGGGGATGGCATGGAAAGTCAGGACTGTCCTGCAATTGGAATAGAGAAGCACCCAAGAGGCAAGCCAGAATTCATAGGTATTGTCACTCAGGTGACTTTGGCTTGTGCAGGGAGATGGGTTACAATTGAGTGTTGGTGAATTGCAAACGTAAAAAGAACCCTGGCAAGAAACCAGGCTGTTGCAACTCCAGATCCAGTGGGCCTTGCTGCAAGGAGTTGATCAATTGTATTTGCTGTTTTAGGAAACTTCATGGGAGGTTTTGGAACAAAAACATAGGTGAGGGGGTGGATCCTCAGTTGGAGTGGAGACAAATAAACCCACAGGACTTCAACATCCTACTGGTGGATGGGCTTGACAATAGGGTTGATTCCCAGAAGTTTCTCAAATGATAATCCCAGTTGGCTATAGTGGTAGCTATTTTTAGTATCATTACTGGTATTGCCCAGCCGTTGTAGAACGCTAAGGTCCATGGGGTTAGCGCCATAGGGGGCTCAGCAAGAAAGAATTTGAAATAAATCAATTAATTGAAAATTCAGTGAAAATTTTTAATATTTATAAATTTAAGAAAATCGGCCATCAATTTTCTCAGTGTGTTATGAATTTCTAAATGATGGTCAATTTGGGAAATAACTTATAATAGCATAGGATTGGGGCCCTTAAGATTTGGTTTAACCCAGAGAATTTTAGAGACAGGGGGAAAACAAATTCAGTCTAAAATGACTTTAAAGGAGTTAGCAGTGGGCTGAGTTATTGTCAGTTTGACCTCAGACGCCAGACTTTTGTTTACACTGCATTTATGATGGTTACCAGTGCAGCGTCTTGCCTGACAGGCAACGGGAATTCCCCAAGGCCACCCCATTTAGGGACGGTCCCAAATGGGTTAGAAAATGGTTTGGGATACCTAACCCACCCAAATTCAGTCCCTTTGGCATCCGTTTGGCCAAGCAAGATATCTTAAACAATGTTTCTGATTTTTGAGGGGTGGGATTCAAACTATTAAAACATTTGTTGATGGAAGTACAGGCCCATTAGGCTTTGTCCCCAATGTTTTTGAGGTGAGTTCCAAATTGGCAACAACATTGCCCAATGGCCCAATGCCATTGGCAATTTTGCACAAGGATTCATCACTGAACACATTCCTATTAAGAGGTACACACCCATTGGGCTTAGTCCCCAAAGGTTTTGAAGCAAATTTTGAACTGACAACATTTTCCAATGTCCCGGTGCCATCAGCAAATTTTGCCAAGAATTTGACACTTGATTGAACACCTTCACAAATGTGCAAGCCCATCGGGCTTTGTTACCAAGGGTTTATAGCTTATGGACCTTAGTTTTGAGGGCTTGGGGCCATCAACTTCATAAGAACTTTTAGTCCATGATGTGACAATTTTTGATTATTTCAGCGCAAATTCCCTTAATTTGATGTACTAATTTGGTGGAGGAAATTGTTGGGACAGGGTGAGGAATCTTCAGAGGAAGCGCTGTACTCAGCGCTTGACTACTAAATGGGTGAGATCACCATGTGTGACGAGAGGGACAGCTGCCCTCTAGACCCTTTTTAGAGGGGAATGTGAACATCTCCCAGTCTAAGCAGAGGGGATGCTCCCTCAGACTTACAGGGAGTCAATGTCTTTTGATATTCATGAGACACTCAGTTATTGTGAAGAATGCCAAGTTTATTGCACCTAATAGAAAGGCCACTTCATATCAATTGGTTAATTCCAATTTTTCCTGGCACACCATTTCTATTGACATGGTGGTCCCCGTTGGCCAACACCAGCAGCCAATTCAAGTATGTAATCATGGCCATCAATCACCTAAATAGTGGGTGGAGACCAAAGCAGGTAGGGACTTGAGTGCGGCGATCACTGTAAATTTATTTTGGAGAGTTTAGCTTATTGGCAAGGTTGTCCCTAGATAATTCTATTGTATAAAGGACTAGCATTACATCTAAAATGGATACTAAACTCAATGATTTGTGTATGTAAGTGAGGTATTTTCTATGCCCTATTACTATGAGACCAACGGCACTGTTGAATTCATGAACAGTAAACTTTTGGATATCTTTATAAGTTGGTAACTCTCAAAGCTGCAGCTGTAACCTCTTTTTGCCTTCTGCTGTGTTTGCCTATGATATTGCTCATCTCTTGGCAATGGAGTAATCACCATTTGAGTTCTTACATGGAAGCATCCCACGCTACCTCCACTCTTATACTCATGTGTTAAAGGAGAAATCGTGCGGTCCAATCCATATTTTGAGAAGCTTACATAAACTTTACTTCAGCTACATAGCTCTTCCTGTTCCAACACGCTGGCTAAGAAAGTCAAAACCAGAGTTCGTGATAACAAGAACTGCAGACCTTACCTACCTTTGGCATAAGAAAATTGGTCTGGTATTATGATAACCATGCTTTTGGAAGTATTAACAAGCTAGAGCAAATTTGGAAAAATCACTTCAAGACTATAGAGAAGACATCTACAGATTACTACACTATAAAAGATCCCAATAAGGGCTACCTTGTCAATTAAGTGCATGCTAAGTTCCTTAAGAAGTACTCTCAGCCCTCCAGCTTTACAGACACACGCTCTCAATAACTTATCAGACCCCCAATTATCTTTGTTACCTGATGTTTGGTCAAGTGAGAGGAAATGTTGTAATTGGTTTGACCAACCATCAGTTTATACTGTTACTTATTTTATATCTAACTAATACTTTAAAGGTTTTGATTGAATCTTAGTAATCAATACACCGTGAAGCTCACATTTTAATTGAAGTTAGTCAATTACTAATTTACTATTAGTTGACTCCCTAATCCTACTAGCACAGTTCTCGTTCTCTTACATTATAGGCTGCTGATGCCATGGACCTAAATTGCCAAACGCCTCCTTTTTTTATTCAGCATTAATCTGCTATTTTCCTCACATCAGTATAAAACATTGATAATAGAGCCCCTTATAATTATTGTGGCCAGTCGCTGGCAAGTCAATTACATCTAATGTATTTCAATTATAACCAGCCATATCAATCTTATGTTGGAAATGCCCTAAGCCCTATTCATTCTTTTTTATGGCCTAATTGGGATATTTGACAGTAGGTTACCACTTTAGGTGCTGCTTAGTAAATACAAAATGCACCAATGAGAATTTGGTAGAGAGAGAATATCTGAGTGCGACTGCCATCTGCAAGGGGGTCCTTTTTCCTAAGGAGAGAGTTTTAAGTCTACTATAAAAGTTGATATAGTGAGCCTCATAGTAACTGGCAGTACAAGATACTTTGGTATACTCCTTTATTTAATAATTAAAACCCTATCCCTGATAATACGGTTTTTGTTGTTAACTTTTTTACCCAGATTAATGTCTTCAAACAGTATCTGGTGTTGTATATGTGGGCCAGGGTATCTGAAATATGACACCTAAGTGCCAGTTTCAACATAAACTTAAAACTTCTTCAGTATCTCTTCTCTAGACTTTGACATAATGATTTAATAGTTCATCACAATAGATCCTTATAACGCATTGAAGATTTCAGTTCATATTACCAGACTCTGTACTTAGGCTCTCCAGCCCTCTCTGCCCTTTCAGCTCTGGTAGGACAATATTACCCTTCCAACTCAGTACACTTCCAAGGAATGACTGTCCTCGGTTAGCTCTATTCAAAACACTGGTGCTTTCTGTCAGGTTTACTCTCAAGTAACTGGTGAATAAATAATAACAATGGATGAAAACAACCAAGACCTTAATTTGCAGCTCTTATAATCTCAAGCCTTACTCATTGAGTAAACACTAATGGATATCAAAATTCCCAAAAATAATGAACTGGAAGTGTACAGTTCCAAATGACTATTGAAATCTCCATCCCAACGCTTGAACCTTTAAAATTATCTTTTTTAATTCTCAAATGCTTCTGATACTTTAAATCAATTTATATTAGGCGCTCTTTTTTTAAAAGATTGATTCCATCAAAACCAAGGGTCCTCCATTTCAGCTGACATAAGAGTACCATATGAGTAATATATCTTAACTAGCACTGAGGCTGAGTATTTCTATCTGATTAATGCATACATCAGTTTTACACCTCACTATTTATCTTTTAGTCCAAACTATGAGAATTCATCACCACGAAATTCTAAGACAAAGTATTTTTCCTAGAAACTACACTCTTATTTGTTAGAGATCTACAATCTGACATCTTCTGTTGTAAGATAATCATTAGGTTATCCTTGAAAACTAAAACAAAATTGTTTCTATCCAAAGACAACTCTCTCAATTGGACGTTAAAGTGTCCAGCCTTCTTAATGAGAAAGTTTCTACATGATTTACTGAAATACTATAATAATTGAGAATCAAGTATAACATTTAAAAACCAATCTTTCTGGACGCCTTACTACCTTTATTGATCAAACTTCAGGTCAGAAGACTCAGATCAATATCAAACTCCAACAAGTGTTTGAAGCCTTAAGATTGAAAGTAACTCCAGGCTCTCCTGGTAATAAAGGCCCACAAGACACCCCTGGAGAAATGTGATCCATTGGTTCAACTGGAGGCCTGGGGCCTCAAGGCATGTTGGTCCTGAAGGGGTGATGGGACCTCCCAGAAGAAATGGGGATAAATGGAATCCCAGGCCCTTGGCTTGCCTGGTTAAAATGGTCTCCCTGGCTCACCTAGAGAGCCTGGCTCATAAGGGTCTCCCAGCCTCCTTGTTCTCGAGGTCTTTCCATGCTCTTACCCTTCTCTAATGATGAACCATTATTGAGAGGACAAAATTTATACTTTGGATAAAGAGATTGAAGCTATTGCTCAAAGCTGTTGGTTACAGTAAAATGGGAGCCAATCATTCCCAATTTTATATTTCAGTTCCTTTAAAAGAGGGATTGACAATATTTATCACCTCTATGATTCCATTAAATTTAGAATTAATTTTCATAAAGAAAAAACTTCCAGATTGGAGCAAGATAATTATTATATTCAAAATACCAGAAACCAACATGCTAGGCTTATATCCTTACAATGTAAACTATAACAAGAGCTTCTAGAACTTCTCTTATTGCTCAAATTGGGGCTCTTCATAACTATTTAAACAGGTTTGACAACAAACTGATTGATCCAGAGTTTTTGTGCCCCCCTCTAAGTATGAGATTTCTGAGGTTAATTAATCTAGCGCATTTGGTGTCAACGGTATTTCTGATCCTGTAGAACTACTTTATTCATCCTTTAAGGAAAAGTTACTTCTGGCGAGTATAGTATTTCCTATTTCCTTTTGATTTATAAGGCGCAATAAAAGAAGCTACTGAAAAAAAAATTAAGTATCTACCCTCTTGACTAATTAGGAACATTCAAGATATTATAATACTCACCTGATGTTCTGCAACACTTGGTCTGGCTTCAAAGCTGCTCTACTCAAGAAATTTGGTAGTGACTTTATACTGGTCAACAAGAAGGAAGCATTTGTGAGTATGAAATTAAGATGCGGGAATCCCCCTCTGAGTTTGCAACTTTCATTTACTCTAAAGCTTAGACTCTGGTTACCAACAACAAACTTATGCTTGGTGATCCAATAGCTGCTGTCTTATCTGCCTTGGAACACAACGCACAACTCTGAAACATATGACTTCAATAAAGACAAGTTTTATTTCCAATTTTGATATTAATGAGGCGCTCCTAAAGATTCCTACCTCATGGATTACTTCCGCTCCCTCCTCTAATTCTGCACCACGCCCTCAAACTTGTGTAGTAAATGGTAATGAGTCAGGGAAAAGGCATAGTCGCCCTTTTGCACTTATTGTGAAAGACACAACCATTCCATACAACTTAGTTGGGCATGAATGGCAGATGAAAAAGCAAAAAAGAGGTCAGCATAGAACATGTGGCTCCTTGTGCTAATGAATCTATTGTACTTTGTAATCAATCCATTAATACTGTTTCTTATGAACTTACTAGTTCTGGTGTACCTGAGGAATAATATTTTACCAAGCTTTAGTCAATAAAAAACTTAGTGATATTTCTTCTTAGATTATTCTAAAGTTAGCTTCTTCAGCTAAATAATCTATTCCAGATCAGTGGGAACAACAGTGACCTATATTGAAGCTGTGGCTCATAAGGTAGAGGTGAACACTGATGTTGACTTAAGCTCACCACTTAATATTATCTCTTGTGACTAATAAGAAATAGTTAAAATAAAACCCAACCTTAATCATATGCTGGAGTATGGAACCGCAGGAACTGCCTTTGATCGTTTCAAAGGTGAATACCCCCACTTGCCTCTAAAATTAGGCATTATAAAGATCTCTATCCTGCAGTAGCTTTTAATAATAAAATCTACGACCTTTTACTGGACACCAAATTCCCTATGGGACATTTGGCCATCATTGACTATATGGACAACTTTATTTACATACTTGAATACCAAGTTCCATTAATTTTACCTGACTCTTATATAGAAAAAAGGGAAACGTAAACTAAGGACTTTCCTACTTGAGTCTCCCAACTCTGTTGACCGATTAGAATATTGAGTCTTGGGATCTAAATTTAAGCTGTCCCCTGTCAATGGTAGAGGTGGAGAAGAAAATAGCCTTATAGTCTCCCAAAGTCGTTACCATACCTCCTCAATTTCAGATTTTAGTAGAAACTAGGATTTGACTGGCCTACTCCTAATCAATTGATCAAGGTTTGGCTTATTTAATCCTTCCATACTTGATGTCCTCCTTTGCCCAGGAGTACAAGATCCAGCCTATCAAGGCACCGTCACTGTCCTTTTAGACAATCTCACTCATTCATAAAAAATAATTGAGCTAAATCAACCTATTGCTTATGTCCAGTTTTTACTCTGTGGCCAGACAAAGAGATCCAAAGAGTTGGGACCCTCCATGACTTTGGGTTGAAGGAGCCTCCTACTATTGCTTCTGTACTAGTGCAAATTGGTTTAATTTATCTGGTGAGAGAAAAACTTCTGCTGAAGCTCTTATCAAATAATATCTAATGTTTTCTCTTCTGGCTTTCATGGCTATGATCTTATGAGGGTGTACAACAAATGTCATTACTGGTGAGCAAACTCCTTTGATCTCAACCTTAAAAGAATCAAAACTGTGGAAGCTCAAGTTTCCTCTAAATTAAAACAATGACTTGACAACAGCCTACTCTAACCCTCATGTATACACTGGTATTTTCCCTTGCTACTAATTAAAAATAAGGATGTATGTAATTTCTTTTTTTAGTACTAGATGGTCCCAACCCGAGGGGGATTCATCGATGTAGGATGTATGTAATTTCATTGTTATAATATACTAACGACCAAAATCTATCACTTGTAAAGATAGCACCCCTTACCCTGAATCATTGACTCTGTAAGATTAGTGGTGAGCTCCCATTATTTTCCATGAAGGACTTGGCCAGTGCTAATGGAAAATTAGCCTCTATGCTGAAGATCACACTAGATGTGCTCTCATTTCTAACAAAGGTTTGTTTGAGCCCACTCAAATGCCATAGGGGTTATGCAACGCCCCTACCACATTTCAGCGGGCTATTGATTAACTGTTTAAGGATCTTAGGCCAATGTGCATATGAGTTTACCTTGATGAATTTACTGCCATTTCTAGAACTTTCACAGCTCATCCCAATCATCTTTGTCAGGTAATTAACAGCTAGATTTGCTTTTTTAATATTAAAAACTTCTAAAATGCAAAATTTTGAATGGAAAATGATTTTAGAACATAAAGTGACGCGTCAAGGTACCTTTCTTATTTTGGACAGTATTTGCTATTGGAAAAATGTCCACTCCTCAATATTTAAATGGTATCCAAGTAGCTCTTGAAATGTTAAGATATTTTCAATGATTTATAATCACTTTTCTGACCATGCTGAACTTTTAGTAGAGTAATTACATAGAATGTGTCTTTTTTCTGGGTTCCTGAATAGCACCAATTTTTGACTCCTTTTATACTGCTTTATCAACTTCCTGTTTTGACACACCTTAACTTTGATCATTTTTTATTTTCTTTACCAATTTTAGCAGCACTGCTGTGGGTGACATCTTATCTTAGTTGGATGCTGATCAAGTAGATCATCCCATCACTTTTTTTAGCAAGACACTGATTAGGGCTGCATGGAACTACTTAATAACCAAATGTGAATGCCATGCTGTGTTACTTGCCAAAAACACTTTCATCCTTTATCTTTACATTGAACAACTTACAATTGTTACCAATCACACTTCACTTCTCTAGCTTTGTCAAATGAGGGACCCTTATTAAAATTTAGCTTGCTGGGTCCTAAGGATACAAAATTAGGATTTTTACATGGTTTAGCAAGCTGGAGTCATCCAACAAAATGTGGATGGGCAGTCCCAACTCCCATTTTTACATATAACTATTCCTGAGGAGGACTAGCTTTATATATTTCTTAACCTATTTATGGACTCAAAAATCACTTGACATCCAAGCAGCTGAAGAAAATGTCTTCTAATACTAATGTTGAAGATGTAACTTTAGTAAAACAAGTAAGCACCTCCTTATTACTTTATTCTAACTTTCTATTTTTAGTAAAATCATCGTGATAGTTCATATTATCATTGGCCATGGGGTTATAAAGTAAACATGAATGATTGAAAAGCAAAATCTACTTAGAAAACATGGCTGAATTTATTCATGACGTTTTTTAAGCTTTTAACTTGCCACAAAAGATAAATACAATCCATGTTTCCAGTTTGGGCCTGTAGTTCCTGGGGCTGCTTTTGATACTATTGATACTGATGTTGTTCAGGCTTTTACTGTAGTAGTATATAAGCATTATTATATTATCCTTGCTGTTGACCACTTAACAAAGTCAATAGAATCCACTTATGTACCTAATTCCACTAATAGAGCTACAGCTCTCTTTTGTTACCATCAAGTCTTTTATAGACATGGTTGTCCTTGAGCACTCCTTTCAGATAATAGCACAAATTACATCTCCTTTATAGTAGAAAGTTCAACTTCCATTTTAAGCGTAAACCAACTTTTTAATACTCCTTATTACATCTCCACTAGTGTTAAAGTAGGCCGTTCTAGTGGCACTCTAGTTTCTACTCTACAAAAGTTAGCCACATCCAATACTGTGCACTGGAACTATTTTCTTCCCAGTTCTTTAAAAAGCATATTGAGTCATTTACCATCTGATTATAAAAATGTCCCCTTTTTAAGTATTATATGGTCATGAGCCTTTATTAGCTTTTAGCATTCATCCCGTCCTTGAATTTGCTAACCCAGATAATGTTGAGCTTACCTTATGGTGATTTACTAATGGATAATAAGCCTTCAATCTATGTTTACCAAATCTTCAAGGAATAATAATTCTAATTAAGGACATCAAGTTAATGCTTGAAGACCTGCTCTACCAGAATAATTCTTGGTAAATTTAGTTCTATTATATCATCATCAAACTGAGGGTATAACCCAGAAAATTGCTAGCAGTTAGTCTGGCTCTTATTAGGTGTACACTGAAGGGGTCTTGAATACCTAATTACTATCCAATAGTTTCTAATTCAATTTGTAAATAGTGTACATATCCAATTTCTTTGTAAATATCTTCACATCAGCAAATTCATGATAGAGTGTTGTCAGAAGTGACCCTCTGAAAATCTGTTTAATTTGATCTGACCCTCAGTCAACCCAAAATTTTACTAAACCTAAAATATCAACAAATACTCAGCTGATAACAATAGATACTTACTCATCTCTTCCTAGTAAACATGTCAAAAAAAAATTCTCTCTGTTGATCCCTAGCCTGACCAAGTTCAGGGTGTAGAAGATCTTGCCAGTGGATGTCAAAGATGCTCTGGAAGATTAAGGGTTCAAGCAAATCCTAGAAATATTCCTAGTTTTAGTTTACTAAAGGTATTTTTTTACCTCCAACTCTGGTTTATTTCTTTAATTCACTATACAGCTTCTTCAGTAGCTCCTCTCCAGACTTTAATATAATGATTTACTAGTTTATCACAAATAGTTCTCATCACGTATTAGAAAATCTTGTTTTAGATTACCTGACCCTGTACTTAGGCTCCTTGACTCTTGGTACCCTCTCATCTCTGTTGGGGCAATGTTATCCCATCCATATTGGTAATTTTGTAGAAATTACTGCCCTCAGTTACCCCTATTCCAACACCACCAAAGTGGGATATTCACCACGGAAGACTCTAAAATCATTGGGCTTCTCTTGAAAACTAGCAAGAGAAGAAATGCAAAGTTTGTTCACAACTTTTGAGTATAATGTAAAGGAAATATAATTACAGTAGTACTAGACATTAAAGACTAATGAATAAAAGGCAAACATATGATGCCATGAATTAATAGTAAAAATCAATGTCTCAGGCAAAAAAGGATAGATATTTACAATATTTTTGCACCAAATCACAGGCTAAACAGATACAAATATGGGGGTATGAACTTCGATGTTTTTAAAATTCAAGAAATATAAGTTGATGATTATGCAACGGAATCAGTAAAATAATAACAGCATCAATTTTGTATTTTTCTTCTGCAGCCAAGACATTGCAACAGAGCTTTTATAGAATCAATATAGCAAAATCTTTACAGAATGTGATTTTATTGTATACTAGCGATTTTACCCAGTGTTGTTTGGGTTTATGAGACTGCACTGAGCCTAAAGGCTGTGCCAGTACTACACTTGAGCCACTCAGACTAACAGCTTCGCTGTTGCCCACATGGCTGGTGAGCTGGTTATCCTAAATCTTTTTTTATTTTAAATAGTCTACTTAAAACTCTAGCACTGATTTTTGTTTAGTTTTGGGTGAGCTTTTTGGTGAATTATTTGATAATAGTTGCCAATTCTCACCTACTCGCTCAAATAGATTGAACCTATCAAACTCAATTAGTTTCAGTTGAGCAATTTGGTGAATTATGAGATAATATTTGCCAATTCTCACCCACTTGCCCAATAAGATTGAACCATGTGACTCAATAAAATTTCAAATTTGATAAGATTCACCAATTTTCACCCACTCACCCAAATAGATTGAACCTATCATACTCAAAGCTTTCATATGTCAGTTGGTCAGTTGGTCAATGCATCAGTACATCAGTAAGGTGTTTTATTTTGTATATAAACCTTTACTAGGGCCTTCAATATTTTATACTTGAGAATGAAGAAATTTACATTAGAATATAAGCTATATGTTTTATTAATAAAAAAGCATCAAAACATCACAAATGTAAACCCATTACTTTACAATAAAGCTGAGATTTTACAAAATCAAATAAGCTCAATTATGGGGGGTGAAAGGTGAGTTGGTAAGGGTGTACAGCTACCAACCTGAAGGTTGTGGGTTCGATTCCCGCCCTTTGCACATTGATTGGGGTGCCAGCCAAAGGAAGCTATTGGCGGTTAGTAGGTCTAATAACACGAAAACCTTACCCATGACGTAACCAGAAAAATTTGAGTCCCAATCCAGAGGTGGAAAAACTTTCTTTGATGGAGTTGACCCTGTTCAGGTTTCATATCATTTCTTTCTTTCAGTAATGCCTGTCCCCTGGTTGGCTTGCCTCAGTTAAATAAAAATAAGCTCAATTACCTTAGATTTCGTTATTTTGCTGATTTTAGGGGTACTGGGGTATATTTTCTTTTTGGACAACAAAGATATCTAATCTTTAACAGGTAGGGCCATGACCCACTTCCTCTTTCTGTCCCTTGAAAGATCCTTAGTAGTTTTCAAAGTCACTCTACTGGGTCCTTTACCTTGGACTTCTTATACTAGGTTTGCATATGATAGCGAGAAATATGTCACTATCTATGACAGATGCCTAATGGGAGATGCATATTTTAGTGAAATTTCTACTTCACTGGTTCTTTTTATACACTTATAGGAAAATATAAACATCACCCTAGAGAAACATACTAAATCTGAATAAAAAAATAGGAGAATACTATTGGTAATTGCATATATAGAGAGGAAACATATTAATGACTTCCAAAAATTCTGACTCTCCAGGAAATTCAAGGATTTTATTCTAATCAATTGGTATTGCATGGATCTGATGTCATTAGGTATATGGTATATTTGCCTTGTTGCCACATTATTAAAGCTTATTAAAAAAAACTTGTTTGCATTAGGTAAAACACATCTTTGAGTAGCATAAAGTACTAGATTTTAGAATGAACTGGTCAATAGAATTCATACTGTAATCTAAGTATTTATTGGACATTAATATATTAGCAATTAAATTATTGTTTTGAAATAATCTATATAGATATTGGGGTTGAGGGTACTTTATCATTTTTGAGAATGATGTTGGGATTTGACCCATTTTCTGAAGGCAGGCCTCTGGAGTTCACTTTGTAACCCAACATATAGGATGAATTCATTATATTAAATATATAATAGAAGTTAAAAAAGTTCCTTATTTGAAATATAAACTAGCACTATTTATAGTACTAGGGAAGTATCTTAGATCAAGGCTAATTAAATATCAAGGGTAATTAATTAAAGATAGGATAGATCAGGATAGGTGAATGCTAGCATCATCGTCAAGAGAGTGTCTGTAACTCTCTCATTCCTGACAAGGTGATGTGGGATGCAAACCCACATTACTAGGGAACTAGCCATTAGGAGAATGGGAAATAAGGCACCTCGAATGGTCTGGTGCAAAAAGTACCCCAGGCAAGGGTGTAGAGCGCAACGTATAGTACCAGGTAAGTGAGAAACATCACAGCTTGAGTGGACTCCAGAGGGGAGTCCATTATCAAGTGTAACTTGGCGCCAGTAGGCTTGGGTGCCTCAATCTGGAGGGGACCTGGGCGGCCCAAGGGAGCACCTGGGATTTTGGTAAATTGTGATAAAAGGTAGTGGCCCACATAGTTGGAGACCTCCCCAAGGAGGTCCACCACCTAGTTCGCCAAAGGAACCATTAGTAAAACATAAAATAAAGGTAAATTTATTTAATAAAGTCGACCAATGAGGAATGTTGGTCACAAAAAATGTATTTATAGTGGGTCAGGGAAATTAAGGTTCTGCGGAAGTGCGCCCAAGCCTTGACACTCCAATAAATAGACGCTTCCATCCATTTAAGTAAAATACACCAAAAGTGCCTTCACTCAAGTAATTGATTGAAGCCATATTTTACATGATCTTAAAATTTCATAACTCAAACAGTAATTGAACCCTTGCTCTCCATTTAACTGAGTTGAACCATCTTTGTTTGTAACATAAATCATTTTTTTCAGTGCCTGGGCCAAGATAAGAGGCTGGGCGTTTTGCACCCCATTAGTATCAACCTGGGCATGCTTTGCTTGCACCCAGCGTTGATCTAAGGTGTGTTTCAGGTTAGGAAGAGCCTGAAGTCTCACCTTCTGGGCCTCCTGTCGCCCAGCCTTATCTTTAGCATCAGTTCCCACTATCAAGTCATCCAACCATGACAATCATTTGCCAACAGCACAAGTTATATAATTACATATTAATTAATACAAGGGGGTCTGGCATACTTGGATGGGTGTCCCACTATTGCCCCTCACGATACAGGTTCAAATCCCTTTATGGCTTAAATTGTATTTTTGTGCCAGATGATAGAAATTCCTGCATCCCAATTGATTTTTGCCATCCTCGGCATTAGTTGCTGATATCTACTTACTTACTTAATTAATATTATTGGGGTCAATCCCCAATACTTCAGATTGAACTTAACCCAAGTTAATGGGGAGCCCAATCTGGCATCCACCCATAGGTGGTTTGCAACCCCTAGTTGTGACTTCCCCTAATAAAGGGGAATCCTGACACGCGCCCTGTGGCCAGGCTGATTACCCAAGAGTTAAGGTCTTAAACCATAGCTGTAGGTGCACTTAGAATAATACCACTAAGTATAATAGGACCAGGAGACCCAATAGGACTACTGGTCCTTCAAATCTTGAAGATCCAGATGCTATAGAAGACCTGGAGATCCAGAACTAGAACCTAAACTAATCCTGCCAGTTTCATAAGACCCTGAGAGTCAATAGGTTTAGGAAGGATGGGCTCTCCTGGAGCCCTGAAAGCCTTAGAGTCACCATCATTAATTGACATACGCTTGAGTGAATTTACATATGTATACCTGATATTGAAAAAGAATCACCATTCTCACATTCTATCTTTGCAGTTTTAGTGACTAAAATTCTAGTTATGATTAAAGTGTACATAAATAATTTTCAATAAAATGCAAACTTAACTATACAAAGCTTATCAAACCCTTATTAGTTTAGGTTACATAACCCTTTAATATCTAAAATAAAGTAACAATTCTAACAGTATCTTCATGATTATCTCAGTTTAAGCAGGTTCAGAGGAGTATAATTCCGCTAGTTCAAGTTTTTTAAGGTCAAGCTATATGAAAATGTCAAAGTAATGACTGGGTTTACATCCTTAATAAAAAACAGATTGTCAAGGATGGGATGAAATAATCAGCGTAGTTATTGTTTGGTTTTTCCTATTCCAACTGATCCATATATAAAACAATCATGTAGTACAATCCATTGATTGTATCATAATAGCTGAAGTTTATATTGGTTGAAACGCCCATCTGGTATGAACACCCATAAAGGCAATAGTTTTATGGCTTTGGTAAAACAAAAGATGCAAATAGGTTAGTTTTTAGATGAAATATGAACCTTCTACATTAATAGACTCTTGATATTTAAAACATGCTCGCACAATTGTCATTATCCTCAATATTTAACTACAACCTAATGACTGATTCAAGTCATATCATCAGGTGTGGAAAATTAAATGTAAATAATTTACTATACATTGTAATGTAGATGTCTGGAGGTAGTTGGAATTCCATGCAGAAAGCATTATTGTTGAACATAGTACAAAAATAATTTAAGTAAGGTTAGTCTTGTTGTCTTAGTAAAAAACTTGCAAAAGATAATTAATAGCTCATATCATTTTACTATTTAGATCATAGAAAAAATAAAAAAGACTGTCTCAGGTTAAAAACAAGAGTTTTATGAGAAATATATAATTTTAATTAAGACCTAAAATCAAATATATTTTTTAAACAAAATACATAACAAAAAATTATTAAAGGGCTAACAATAAGAGGAAAATTTTTACTAATAAATTAAAATCTTCAACCTTTAATTGGTATATATCCATTAGAGTTGCAGCGCTATTTTTGAGTTTTTATCTTCATACTGGCTACTAAGGGGTTGACATGCTTTAAAATTCTTAGGATCATTATTTAAATGCTTAAAACATATAGTAGAAATTATTCTGTCATGAATAATGACATAATGAAGAGGTAAAAAGAGATAAGAAGGGAACCAAGGCTAAGACTAAGCTGACAAGATTATTCCTTATCCCCTGCATAAAGCATACCATTTACTAGATATGGTTTAAGGCTAAAATTATCAAGGTCATGATAAAGTCTTCAATTGGTAATAGTTTTAGTTAACCATCACTTATTTTGTAATAATTGAGTATATGGCAAATAAAAATGGTAAGATTAATTTAATATAAGTAAAAACTTAATTGCTGGACTATTTTCACAATTTTATAAAGTTAATTTAATTTTTGTAAATTGCAGCATTTTGTTCAAGCCTATAACAAATATTTCACATTCCCCAAAGGCAAAAACTATCTAAGTTGTGTTTCTCAAATCAACAAATATAAATATATAAGATGTGTTGAAATAAGCGCTTTGGCGCAGTATTTCAACTAGCACAGGTTGGTTTTCACTTAAACTAAAGGCAATTTGTATGATAAAAGCCTTAAAAAATATAATTCAAGACTTATTTTATGAAAACAGATTTTTATTAGCTAAGTAAATAAAGCACAACATAGTAGCTAGTACTAACATGGCTTAAGGGATCTTGGATTGGAAGTCTTGGTATTGGGTAGGCTTTTTTCTGCTACTAGCAAAAACAGACCCCCTTTCTCAATTTATAGTCACTTCATCAAATACTTTTAAATCACATGGTTTATATTGGTTCAATTAATTATAAATTTTAGTATCACTTAGATTTTATAAGTCAGTTGCATGATAAAGAAAAGACATTGACCTGGTGTCTTGGCTTCAGGGCATTTAAATTATAATAATGTTTAATTCAACTAGAAGCTAGTAAATGGCATGGGATAATATAACGATGCATTTGAACCAGCGCTAAAGCAAAGTAATTGATAATAATAATTGATTTGATTTATTTGTTCCATAATAACAAATTACATTGATTTTAATTAGGATTTGGGGTTTGCACTGGCGGTGATGCTAGGAATTGATCACTTTTTGTAATCAATGAGAACCATATATACTGGGATGATCCCTGGCAAAATCTTAAGCTTTTTGTAGTAATCAATGCGGTCCAATAAAATTTATATTAGAAAATAGCACAGATTGACGTCGGCATAAGGGTGATAATCAAAGCAGTGGCTTTACTATTAGATAAATTTTAAATAAAAAATAGGTTGTTCATATAGTTGGTCAAACAAAATTCCAACAGAATGCATCTCCAAAAAACATTATTAGTATTGTAAAGGATAGGGCCCCATCTCCAACAGTCATTTAGTTACTAACATTAGTTGATTTAATTTTAATACTTATTTTTTATAATTGTTCTGTAAAAAGTTTTTGTATTTATATTAACATGCTAGTATATAAAAAGGTTCCTTTAAGCCTCTAACTCCATCAAGGAGATTCTAACTATGTTTTTCTATACAAAATCACTTAATTACCACCCCACATCCAGTAATTTATCCCCAAAGTTTTGCCTTTGCTATCAACATGTGAATTTAATTACTGTTAAATTGGTATGCGACTTACCAGCTTACTTTGACATTTAGAGCTACATAGTTTCATGATCTGGATTTTTGCATTGTGAATCCACATTAAAATATGATCTAATTTTGAGAACCCCCTCCATGTAGCTTAATGGAATTCCTGTTGATGCATAACGTCAAACCTTTTGCTTGATTCTTAATGTTTATCAGATTATATTTTATTGATATGATAGTGCAGTTGGCTTTTCCGCCAACCCTAGGCGTGTTTCCTCCACCATCCATTTAATCTTGCTGACCTTCAGTATAAAATCCTCCCCCAAATTCCAAGATAACCCATTTTGAGTTATACCAGTAATTTCATCTGCATTCTGCGGCCTGTTTTTTATTCTTTTATAAAAAACACTCAGTCCAACTCAGGATAGATCTTTTAGGCTTTGCCATTCCCTATTGGCTTTGGGCCAATGTGGTGGTCTTTGGTCCATAATGTTATTACATGATCTTTTGCTTTGCTGCAAAACAAATATACCAAATTTTAAGTCTGCATGATTCCAGGGTGACCACTATGCTTTCACCTCCCATCCTTTCCTCAGTTGGGTCATATGCAGTCATGTTGACATCACCCTCCAGTGCCCCACATAGCATGCTTCTCTGTTGTGCCTCCCACTTGTCCACCGCTCCATGCCTGTCAGCATGAAAGGCGACCACACTTTGCCATGCCATTTGATCAGTTTTAAGGCTCTTTTGCACCGTGTGTTTCCAGGGACTGAGGCCCTGTGAGTGGTTCCATGAACCAGTGCTGCCATTATGGCTGTTGCCCATCCTCACCTCTGCTGCTGTCTACCAATACCTCCATTTTATGAGAGGTGATGTCACAATATAAATCTAGAATGTGGCATTTGCAGTAGAATTTAACTTAAAATTATTTTACCTCCTCCCTAGAGCTCAGTGAAACTCCTGTTGTTAGTATCTCTGGACATTTTGGTTATACAGACTTTTTTCAGAAAATATATTTTTATAGATCTGATATTTCAGTCAGAAATTATTCCAACCCTAGGCGTGTTTCCTCCTCTATGCATCCAAATTTTTCTAACTATTGGCTTAAAAGCCTTTTTCAAAATTAAGAGAACCACATCTTGAAATTCACCAGTTTTTGCCACATTTTGCGTCCTGTTTTTAGCTTTAAAAGACCACCCAGTATAACTCAGGTTTTAGTTTTTTCAGCTTTACCGATATCTATCAGCTATAGGAAAATGTCTCAGGCTTTGGTCTATTACACAGATGCTCTCCTGTCATTAGATGATCAACCACTTATTTTACTTTATTTAATACCAGTTCATGTAGGGCTCAACTCAAGCTTTCTTTGGTTCTATTGGGTTGTGTTTTTGGTTGACATTCTCATAATAACTTTTATTCTTTCACCATAAATGAACTACCCTCTCTCAAGTCTTACGTGGTTCTGGATTCACAACCACCACAATAAATCACTTTTATTATCAACTCATTAAATGAATCCTAAATTTTTTAATTGACAACTTGGTGCTAATCAAATGATAATCAGTCCATTAGCATAATAAGAATTACTTAATTCTCAGGTGGTTTTCCATACCATTTCCAACTTAAATGATGGCCTTTCATTCTTACTTTCCTCAATTAGAAGCCAAATTATCTCTTTATGGGAAAGTTAACTTAGAACCTACAATCATTGTGATTAATTTATATAGCTATAATTTTAAATATACATCATTAAACCGTTTGCAACTCACTTTAGTCCATTTTTAGTTTTTAATTTATGGCCAAAATAACACTTTGAATTTCAATATGTCACATTTCACATAGGAAGGTTAAGACAACAGTCTTTATTTAAGGGTTTAGTTTCTGTTATCACTTAAGGTGAGCTGATAAATGTACCCTCAATTAGCAGAGTAACAAACTATGTAACCCCATAGTGATTAAACCAAATATTCTGACAAAATCATAAGCCTTTTTGACTCTCCCATTATGGTGCTTCTATGACTTTATCTCAATAAATAAAAAAATATGGTTATTTATTTTTGCCTGTAACTCTCTCATCCCACCAGGGTAAGTTAAGAGCTTTCATTTTGATAAACTCTGACCTTCAAATACCTCATTAATCAAGATCTGATAATTAATTTTATAACTTTTTTGCTGGGTGGTGAAATTAAAGGTAATGCTTCAAAGGCTAGTCCATCATAAAAGCTCAAAGTCTGATAATTTTTACGTTGAAAAATTATACTACTTGACCACTTCTTGTAGTGAAAAACCTTTTGTACTCAATTATATTAGGATTACTTTTTGGCACAAGTTTAGTATTAAAACTGATCTTAAGGCAAATAATCTGATCCTTGCAATGAAAATAAGTGAAAAGATAGTTATTTCCAGGACATCCAAGAATGAAAAAAATACTTTTCTACAATTTCAATCTATGTGAAAAACATAATTTATTCTCATTCAAATTTTATTAGATACTCACCTTCCTTCATGTTTGGAGGAATAAGTTTATCCTTTGATGTGACTAGCAATTTTATATAAAAACATTCTTAGTTTTACTGCAAGAATAAGCCAGATGTGTAATTATCAGATCTTTCCAATAGACCCTCAACGCTGAGAGAAGAAGAAGCGCTGTATGTTTGGGTAAGGAAAAAAGAAGCAAGTGTGTAATTTTCAAGTAGACCTCTTTAGTTTTTTACCACTCTTATATATGTAAGAGACATATTGTTATCTTCCATCCCTGTTTTAATTATGGTAACCTAAACAATGTCACTATGCTCGACATCCAACACATGTTAATGGATAGCACAAATTGTAAGATATCTTAAAAAAGCCAAAGTCTTTACTAGTATTAAATGACTAAAATTTTTCAATCTGATCCGCATTAGGAAAGCCAAGAATGGCTTAGTAAGTTTCATACAAGAAAGGGATCCACCAATTTTAGGTAATTACTTTTGTCCTCAAAGATGCACCTGCTATCTTCCAACTTAAGTTATGATGTAAAATTGTGAGATATGTTATGGTATGTGCAGGGTATATATAATGACATCCTAGGCTTTCTCCCAATAATATGCCCCACTAACACACTTGCAGCAAGTTGTAAAACACTATAGAGCGGTAAATAAGACGTTAAGAAAGAGTATTCATTATTTATATAAATCTCAGGTTACCTTCTTGTGCAACACTATTTTTGATAAGGGCCATATGATTATCCTAGACAAGAATAAGGACATGCATGACTGTCCAACGCCAACTTCATTGAAAGAAATGAAGAGTGTTTTGGGAACATGACCTTTCTCATAGAGTTTACCCTAAACCTATCAGAGGTTACTGAGCCTTTTTATAAAGTAATGGGCCAAGTTGTTGCAGTGTTTGTTTAAACTGGAAGGCGCTTTCAATTCCTTGACGTTTACCTTGCTTATACTACCATACTTTTTCACGTTGACCAAGCCAAAGAATTCATAGTAGCTAGCATGCGTCAATTTTTTCATTGCTGCTGCTTGTTACAAGTGGGTTTAGATGAAGTTGAGTATCCACTGGGGTGTTTCTCATAAAAAATGACATTCAGGAGCTAAACCTTACTGCGCACAGTTAAGAGCTCTTAATAGTGGAGGAAGCTTTGTCTCATTGGCGTCACACTTAAAAGGTTCGTCTCATTCTTTCCAGGTTCATACATATTATAAAGAGCTATTTATTCATGATCAGCTCAATTTTTACTGCGCTTCAAACCAGATAGCATGTAACCTCACTCAGTTTGTGTTCTCCTATGAGTTCATAAAAGGCAAAGAGTGTTTATTATCATATGCTTAAGTTTTAATTATCCTTAGCCCCTAACCCCAATAAAGTGAGTTCCCTAGTAACAATTAATTTAGCATTTAGCCAAATTATATCAAAACACATCACCTCTATCACCTACATTCCCTATCCTTGATTCCCAGAAAAATTTTGAAATTATAGTATGTTCAAAAGGATCATCTTAGAGCAACCTTTAACTTCTGGTTAAAAACAGATCCTATAATTGGTAACCAGACCTAAGAGGACTTTATGAAGGATATCACATGAAAGACAACATGAATTTTTCAGGGACAATTATGGGTTTCCGCTGGACCTCTTCAACTGGATCTTATAAATTATCTCCATGATAGAGTTACTGTGAGGCACCTTGGAAAAGCGAAAACCCTCAAAGATTATCCACAAAGTTTATATGCAAAAAGAAAATTAGTGCAGGTGACATAGTACATAAAGGAGTTCCTTATTTTCAATATATTGAAGTTGAGTCTTCATCCCCTGATTAGTCTATTGGTTCTGCTAAAGAATTCAGAAGGACCTTGGACTTCGAATTCAATCAATTATATGTATAGCTCATCATCTTTGATATGTTTGATGCCATAATAATAGTTAAAGTTATATTTACTTAATTCAATTACTAAATTTCCATGTCACATGACATTAACGGCTGCCCAGATGGCCAGACTCTTCAACTTTATATTTTCTTGTCCCATGGTATTCCCCAAAGATTATCAGTAACTGTGGTCCCAAGTTACTTCTTTGTTAAAGAGTAGCTTTATAAACCTCTTCATATTTGTCCATGTCAATAGACTGCCTTCTAACCCCAATTTTATTGTCAGACTAAAAAAGTAAACCAAAGTTTAGACCAATAATTAAGATTTACCGCCAAAAATCAATAATTGGAGTTTGCACCTAAAACTAGCTCAATTTATATACAACAACACCCAACACTATAATTATTTGGGGTTTCACCCTTCTTCAATAACTATGGCTATAACATTACTTTAAGATGAAAACAATTTGTGTTTACAAGGTAAAGCTGTGGTAGATTTTGCAAAGTTCATCAAGAAAATACACAAAGAAGTAACAGCCAATGTGAGCGCTTCTATGAAGTTCTAAAAAGGAGAACGCTCACTTAAAGAAAATATTAGATTTAGGATATAAGCTAACGTGACCTCATGATGTTGTATGCTAAGAACATCCCATTTAAGAATATTTGTATGAAGTCAGGATTTAATAGCATAGGCCCTTTTTACAATAAAAGTGTGACACTCATAGGATAAGCTGGATCTACCTTCAAAATAACAGATCTTCTCTACCTTCCATAAAAGAAAAATGACCCTCCTTAGAAACTAATGTGCTTTAAGTCATACCTAGTAAAGTGGATAACTGAATGGGAAGTGGGGGAAATTGTGGCTTCCCACCCTGTAAAGAGACAGCTTGAGTATCTCATGGCTTAAAAAGGTTTTGATGCTGAGGAAATAACTGGGTTTTTGACCATGATTGTACCCATATTCATAAAATAATCAAATTTTCATAAGCATTTCCCTAAAGCAATGTCTAAAGTAACTCTTGCCATTGTTTTCATAATATAACCAGCTATTAAGAGTTTTTACTTTCAGATGCCCCTGAAAGGGGTTTTTTCATTAACTAGAGGGTACTAACTAATAATGACAAAAATAAAGGCAATATAAAGAACAAGAAGGCGGAAGTCCAAAAATAAGCTGACAAAATTGGTCCATATTTCCATCTTAAGAATACCTTTGACCAAAATGGCTTTATAGAATGTTAAGTCTTGTTAAAGTATTCGATAATTCAAAATTTAAGGTGAACAACGCACCTACTGTGGTAACTGAGTATGTGATAAATGGAGATGGGAATATTAAGTTTATTAATGGCAATTTTAATCAAATTGTCTAAATGATTGATGAAATTAATAAATTTGGTATTGCAACATTTAGTTTTAAAACTATATCAAATATTGCATGACACTAAGGCTATACTAACCAAGTCATGAATTTCATCTAAGAAACAAAAGCTAGTTGGGATACACCCCTTAATAAAATATTAGCGACAATAAATGATTGTTACCATCCCCAACAAGCATTTGAAAACCAATATTAATCACCTAATTCTATGTAAGATGCCTTCTTAAGAAACTTTTTCTTGGTAGAAATGAGTATTGAGGTAGTATGCTTCTATGAACCCTAATATTATCCATCAGTGTGGCTCCATAATGATTATCTAGCTACGCCTTTCTGTTTAAATTCTCCTAATTACCATTCAACATCCATAATATATCCCCAAAGATTCGCCTTTGTTATCATCATAGAGAAAACTTCCTATTAATTTGGTAACCAACTATCTAACTAATTTTTGACATATGTTGAACTACATAGGCTCTTCTAGAAAATTTATGTTCTGCATCACTAGAAGATAAAGAACAATTAAGAAGTCACAATATCCTAAAAGTAGCTCATTTTGAATTCCTTGCATTCAGCTAGTTATAGTAGTCTGTACCTTTTCTAAAGTAAACTCTTTAGCTATTTTTATATCACGTGACTTGTTATATGATTGAGTAAGCAAAACAGAGTTATCGCTTAGATAATTGTGCTTAATAATCAGGAATTTTATATATTATAATAATGGTCAAGTCACTCTGAATTTCACTAAAGACCCCAGCAGTCTCCTAAAAGCTAGTTTAATTTTCTCTGTTTTAATAAAAATTTAAGATATGGTTGTCACTCCAATCTTTATACATAAGGGGCTACAATTTATTTTTTAAAATCAAAACTCTATAGAAAATGTAGCCATTTCAAAATCACAGTGCCTGTGATCTCCATCCTACTTTTATATTGGGCGGATAAAAAGCTGCAGTCTATCAACTTATTTTTTCTTGGCCCTTCATTACCTACCAGCAAAAGAGGGTTTGTGTGCAATATTGTAAAAATCTCTACATAAATATATATGTCCTATGTTAGTTCTTACAAAGTAGAAGTTCCACAATACTAAATTTTATTAAAAATATTAGGTTTGTCTACAGCTTGTTCTGTATGACTATTAACTATCTGTCTTAGGTCTTTGTCCAAATGCTTTGATTTCTTTTAAACTTTAGCTTAAAACTAAAGCTATAAAGATACATAGAATCTATTAAAGGCACACAATGAAATCTATACTTTTTAAGTGCCTACATCTTTTCTATAATTTTCTTATAATAGCAATTAGTTTAAGATAAGCTGGGTGTATATGTTCCTTTTGCTTATATCTCTCAATAATATGGTGCAATATAGATGTCCCGCTATCATGGAACTTGTTTATTAAAGTAAGACTGGGTTTCCTTTCTGGGTGTAACTACCCAGTGAAAAACCTAGAATGCCAGTGGCAAAGCAGCCCTAATGACTTGTAGGAGAGACGCCACGTTATTCCTGTGATGGTGGTAAAAGTTTAGTAACTTAACAAAGGCACCATAGCAAACCAAAATGGTTGCAATGGGTGCAACCACTGAACTTGTGGGACAAACCCAAAGGTGGGAGGGGTTGGGAGGATGATCATTCCCTTTATATTAGAAGTTGCTGGCCTTGGATGGTTGTCACAAAATCCTTTAATTTTTTTCCATATTGGTGATAATCACCATACTCAGTGGGAGGTTTGGTTTTGAAATAATAATGGTTAGAATTGCAAATTGGATAAAAAAGTTTAATTCATGTATGAGGTGATCTTGTAGATCATCTTGTGATTGTTAAGGTGTAACAAATGGCTTCATGATTTAGAAAAGGCATCAGAGAAGTAGATTAGTTTTTTATATGAACTGTGGTAGATTTTCTTAATTATTGGTGCTCCAGATGTCTCAGAGACTGGAGTTCTTTCCCAGTCTTGTAAATATACATTATTTGCTCATCTGTAGCGCATGAAAGTTGATATGTTAACCTTCTGGGTTCTTAAATTGTTTCAAAATTGTGGTAAGTTGGTGGAGCAAATCTGTCTGGTTGTGGTGGTTGTAAAAATTTTAGGATAACTCACTTGATTAAATAATTCCTGCACGCTAAATTGAGCTGAAGTTTGGCTGATTGATCCTCAATTTTGCCGGTTGATTACAGTAACTTGACCATTCAGAAACTCACTAGGCGTCCTTAAATAGCTCCAACTTTTTTGGCCAATTTTGGGCTTGATTTTCCCTCTGTAATTGGTAACTTCATCCAAGGCAGGCAAAGTTGCAAGCTGTGGATTCTGAGATCCCAGCTTGCCAACACACTCCAAAAGCAACTTAAGATACAAATTAAATGAAGATATAGTAAAATAGATTCTATTTAAGACTAGATTATTTGATAGTCATTCATTAGGCCAGGTGCTGGTATTTATACCTCCAGGGCATCTCCTGGCTATATTTGAGCATGCAATATAAGCAGGTATTTTACCATCTCAGAATGGCCCTTGAACTGGTATGACCGAGACCTATTGTTAGGTTTATTGGTGGTAGAATACTATCATATTTGGGTGGTTTTCAGGGATGAAAATCACAACAATGAGCGTGCAAAATGGCCCTAAGATCATCTCAAAATGAGTTTCATCATACTGCTGACGAAATACAAATTCTGGAAGATTTTGTGGTTGATTCAAATAAGTGACGTGCCTTTAATCAGGACGTCAGCAGGCCTCTCTCAATAGCACTCGGTACTCCCATTTGGGAAGTCCATGTGCAAGTGCTACTGTGCCAATTATGCATACTGACATACAAATGTTCCCTAAGGTGGGAAATTGATTACGTTGTTTGTTCATATGATTGTCCATGGGACTTTTAAACGTCAACTTTGGGTCAGTCTTATTTAATTTTGTATACAGATTTCTTAGTATTGATCCCAATTAATTGGTACTAGTTGCCAAGGTTTTATGCAGAGATAATTGGATCAACTGTGTGAATGTATTTGGCCCAAGCTGCTGATAGAATAATTAATTAAATTGACGTTGAGTTGATTAACCAAGCTGAGTAGTTGCAGAGAAGGTTGACCTAAATGTGTGGGGATATTTGGCCCAAGTTTTAGTAATATAATTAAATCCACGTAGTAATAATTGGCCCATGCTGTGTTATTGTAATAGTTTTTAATTAGATTACTAATTCAATCATTAGGAGGGAAAATTGGCCTGATCTGTAGGTTCTTGAAGGGTTTATTTTTGAGTCAACCACAGAATCTGACAGTGGTCTTTATGTTTGGTAGGTAATAAGACCTTAGTTGGTTAAATTGCGCTGAGCCAGTGGTGGGTTGTCTTGGAAATATGGCAGTTTGGATTGTCTCTCTTATAAATTGTATTAAAATATAAAATTTGGATGCATAGCTCCTCTAGATCTCTGCTAGTATGCTGTGAGCTGCTGAATTGATAATTAAAGTGCCTACTCTATTGATCATCAGACCAGTATACTGATGGAGACATGCTTTGCCAGATTTAATGAAAAAAAAAACTGTGAAAGTTAGCTGTTGGCAGAGTCTATGGAGAACCAAAAAAGGGGGAACCCCAAATTGTTAAATGAATAAAGATTTATAATGATAAATGAACTGACAACAGATCCTATGAAGGGCTGTCATCCTTAAGCTGGGAGAAAGGATAATGGAAGGTGGCTTGACCTGGCCCAGCATGGGCACTTTCTTTGTTGGTTCCCATTTGTCAGGTCAAGAAGAGCAGCAAAGGTTTGACAATTTGTGAGGTAACTTCCATATGAGGTCATAGAAACTTTGGCAGCGGATATCCCATATTAACATTGGAGTTGCTTTGATTAAGCAAAACTGAGGAGATCTGCCTATATTGCATGTTTGGTGTGTTCCACTATCTAGAGAGCCAATTTTGTTGATCATTTTAATCAAAAAGTTTAGGTACAATCTCTCACCTCAGTTCAGTGGCCCATGATCTGAAATCTCATATTTAGTGACCCAAACTGGTTTCCCAGCTTATTAAAGCTCTTCAATCTTTAAGGCTAATTTATAGGCAAAAAGGGGTTGAGGATGACATTCTGGGGTAAATAAGTCTAGGGGTACTGCTGGTTGCCCCAGATCAGTGCTACCTCCCTACAGACCCTTTTCTTTTCCACAAAGGGAAGAAGTAAAAAAGTGTTTAGAATAAGAGGGTCCTTGGGGCTAAAGCAGTGACCCACCGCTCATCAAAAGTGGGCTAGATCACCCAGTTGTACCAAGTTCTCTACAGATGCCTTTGGTCCTCGCTTGCTTTCATAATAAAACCTCTCATAGTCTGACCCACGATGTTGGGTTTCTAGACCTTCAATTATGAAGTGCTCTTCAAGGTGATAGCTGACCACTACTCACTCAGATGGTAACAGAACCTCAAGTAATTGGAAGGATGACTTCCCTCTGAGTGCTGAAGTTTCAGTTGTATGACTTTGAGATTCAGCACCAGCCTGGTAAAAAACACCAAAACTCTGATGGATTTTATCAGATCTCTATCGTCACATTGACTGTCAACCTGGCAGATATCCTTTATGACAAGATGCTGAGCAGACAATAAAATATTTTTAAAAGAAATACAATGTTCACTGGACCAATTGATGAAGAACACCGCCTTTAAGGTTGAAAACTTTTCAAACTAATAGAAGATTATAAACACATTATTTCATGACCAATCAAACGTAAAGATATTTTCCTTGGAGCCCACAAAGCCACAGGTCATGGGGGTTTAAAATTATATAAAAACAACTGAAATAGAATTATTACTGGTAACAATGAATATAATATCCATGAGATCATTGGCTTCTGCAAAAAGTGCCATGCTGAAGCACCATACCATAAAGCACTTTGTATAAACTGATTAAGCCAAACTTTGCTTTCAAACTATGTTTATCAGCATCATGGAACTTCTAACTTCCAGTAGAGGCTTATTAATACATTGTAGTAGCTATTAACCACCTTATAAAGTGGGTTGAAACCAAATTAATCAGAAACCTGGTGACACAATGACTGACAAATTTATTTTAAAGAATATCACTTACAAAAACATTTTCCCTGATATCTTCTGATAGAAAATGGCACTCACGTCACTATTTATGTAATCACTTAGCTTAACAAAAAGGATGGAATATGAGGGTTCTGTTGACGCCCTATTGCCTTGAAACTAGTAGTACTTTAGAGAGGATCAATTGTACTCTAGTTGGCACCCTTTAAAAACTGGCGTCATGCAGACTGTCCAGTTAACCTCCTCCTGCCTTCTGCAGTCTTTGTATACTATATCACATTCCACTAATACATTATAAGATTGCTATTTCTACTCCCGTATAGGTGAAAACCAACACTGCTTAAAATCCTATAATTCAGCATTTGCAGAGAAGAAATGACCCCCAGATGATATTTATGGTTTGTAACCCAAACGTTGATCCAGCTCCAATCTGAGGCTTACTCTAATGCGTTAGCCTGGAAGATGAGTTGTAGAGAGTGCAACAACCAGAAACGCCATTTTTGCCTGTCTCAGTGTAGGAGAGAAGGTGCACTACTATGATAACCATGGTTTCAGTGGGACAAGTATGCTCAAAAACATCTGGAAGGGGCCGTTTAAATCATAGAGAAGACTTAAACTAATACATAACATCTCAGTACACCGCCAAAGTGTAAGTCCTGGGGACCAGCTCTGCAACTGGATAGGGATCAGCACCCCTTCTGGACGAAAAGGGGCCCCAAGACTTCAGTGGACCCTCTGTCACAGCTGGGCGACCTAGCCCATGTGATAGATGAGCGCTGGGTGATGACTTTACCACCCAAAGATATCCCACTCCCACCTCTTCCCCCTCTTCAATCCTGGTAAGTTTTATAGAAGGGGTCTGCAGGGAGATTGCACACATCAGGGGGCATGGAGGGGCCCTGGGACCACCCACTCTTCAGGCAAACCATGTCCAAAATTTGGTAAAATGGCAATTCCCAACATCAGAGCCAGGCTGGCAATTTCTGGACTGGGGGAGCTGGTACAGACTGGCCTGCTTTGGAAACCAGATTGGAATACAGCTCAGATCACAAACCTGGTCCCGAATGACTCAGATCATCTGCCCCAATGCTCTGAAACAGATCCAGGGAGTTTGGATCATACAAGTAGCCCAATTGAGGGATTGGCTCAAATCACAAATAATCTGATCCAAGGACCCTGCCTCCTGGGACAATCCAGACTGCCCAATCCATGCAAACAGGCCAACTCAAGTCACCAGGACCCAGATTGGTAGTATTGACTTGGTTTGGCCCCAAGAATTTGGAAAAATTTGCAAAAATTTTCCAAGCTTTTGCCAGATTTGGGAGCAGCCTTCTACCCCCTTTGAGCCAGCCAGCCAGCCAAATCCCTTCCCCAACCCCCAAATGACCAATCCCACAATACCTCCCCATGAATATAGCCCAGTTTAAAAGGCAACTGCCCCACCCAGGGGTAGTTGTTGGTTCATTCTCTTTCCTTCTGTTGAATAAACAATCGAATACCCTGCCTAGTTTGCCGCAGCCTTTGTCTACCTTTTAAAAATTTATAAACATTCTACCAATCAATCTGACAAAGCGCGCCATCACCCAAATCATCCTGCTGATGTTTGCCAACTGGATTATCTAGTCGCTTGATCCCGCCACATGGCAGCAGATCATAAATGCAATAATCTGCCTCACCCCCAATGACAAACCCACTGTTCTGTTTGTTTTCACACATCTGTTTAATGGAGGCCCTTCTGTCCATTTAGTCGCCAAGTCTGCCAAAAAGCTTCCCAGTTAGAGCAGCCCCCAGGCATCCCTGCCCCACCATGTGTGGGTTCAGCTTCCATAGATGCCTCTGCTACTGCTGGCCTGGCCCACCAGTGGGACCTAGAGTGCCCTACCAGGGGAAGCTTAGTCCCAACCCCTCACAGGGGTCTTACTATGCCTCTTCATACATCTCAAATCACATGGCGGCCTCTGTGCCATCTCTCGCTGGCATGCAAGCCCCCCTATCCAAATCTGAAGGTCAGCAACTGCAAACCCTGGAGGAGTCATCATCCTATCTGCCTCTCCCACCCTTGGGGGTTGCCCTTGCAAAACTCATGGTTGCCCCCAACGCAACCATCTTGTTTGCCTGGGGCCTTCAGTATGTTACTGAACTTTTGCTTTCCTCATGTCTCCCAAAGAACCCCACTTCTATTAGTCACTAAGACCACTATGCCTTTGGCATTCTGGGGCCTCCACCGAGTGCTCATGACCCTGACTGAATGCCCAGTCTAGTTCTTCTTGCCTGAATCCATGACACAAAGGGCTCATCATTAATAGAGTAATTGCTAAACTCTCAAAGTGACTACAACAGGGCAGTGAAATACCAACCATCACCAACCAATAACCTACTGAAATCTATAGGTAACTCTTTAATCCTCTATATTTTACAAGTGGGGCTAAATGTTGATACTTTAGTCTGATCAACCATATGGTAATGACGTCACCCCACCCCATCTTGCACTATGTCTGTGTGTCCCTTGGCTTACCAATTCCTACCAATTTATTAAAAGATATTCCATTGATATTTTTGACTGAAATCTAGGTATCTACCATATGTGACCCTAGTTTTTGGTGGAATGATATCTATTAATTTGTCATCCAGATTCCCAATACCCCAAAACAGTTTCATTTCCATCAATCAAAAACTACTAGGAAATATCCAGCTAAATATGCCATGAATGTCCTCACCAATCACAAAAGCCACCAAAATTATCCAACTAGATTTTCCAAAAATGATCTTGCTGACCAATATCTTATAGATGTACCTGAACTTTAGCCTGATCCTGCAGTAGTGCTGACAGTCTAATAATAGACCATAAATGAGAGATTAAGATGATTTAGAGCCGTGGAGAAGGCTGAGCACAGACTACATTAAAAAAGCCTCAGTGCATATACTGAGGGGCCACATAACAGAAAAGGAGGAAAGTAACAATACAAATTACATCATACTATCTTTAAGCCAGTCTTATTTTAAGGAACAGAAGTTTTTGATCATATGATTTATTTGGTCCTGGAAATACTAAACTTATACTAAAACTTAACTGAAACATATGTTTTTCATAAAATCCTATTTTTGGCCAATCCACACATTTATTTTGAAATATACTGTCTTAATACAGTTATACCAGATTTAATGAAAATTTACCTGTAACAATATTGCCTTGTTTAAGTACCAATTGCAACATTCTTTTAAGATGAAAATTTGTAGGCCTTTTAAGAAGCCCTGCATGAATTTGTGATGATAGATCTGACCAGATTTGTGGCTAAGTTTGCTTCACACAAAGCTCTGGGCTACTTTGTGTTCTTATCTAAGCTGTTCTTGGATTTTTTCCACTTTTAATTTGTTTTTAAAACAATCAAACGTTAATAATCTATACATGCATGTGCCCTCTAAACAGAGTGCTTTTCATTAAAGGCATATGGGTGATCTCTTTTATGTGAAATATGAGAAACAATAAAAATATTAAAATTTAGAGTTCAAACACTGAAGCATATTATTTTTGTAAGGTTCTCATCCAAATTAGAGTGTGGTGTAATGACTGCTTATTTGTTTATTTTCTGTATTGCAAACAGGCATCAAATTGGAGTCATAAAGATCAGTTTGTGTAAGTTGTATTATCTTTATCAGTCAATTGTATATTTTGTTTTAACAAAGTTTTAAAAGTAATGTAGTCATAAACTTTTTATTGTATTGTTTCATAATAAAAATATTATGTACATTAGTATTACATGAGATGGTTGCCACCAAAGATGTCTATACTTAAAAATCCCTTTGCCAAGTGGTCAGTGTCCTCTGAAGTTTCCAAACATGTACTGAGCCACCCCAAGCAGCTACATGATCTATAAAAAAGCATTTGATAAATATAATGCTATGTTTTTCACTTTTCCCAGAGAGCTGTGCTATCCTATAGAGCAATACCCTGTACCATTCCTATTGTTTTACATAGTTGGTTTTTTTGGGTGTCTTGCATTAAAGGTTATTCTAGGTGATGATTATCAAAAACATAATTGCACCAGGTATTCATGTATTCTGAATTGCTAGCATAAATTATATTCACGAGTAATTTTATCACTGTTAAACACTCTATGTTGGCCTCTTTATTGTGTCTACATAATTAAAATAATTGTTAATATCATAATTGCTCATCTTCCTTTAAGAGTTCATTTACTTTACTATCTTAAAAGGCTTAATAATAATTCTGTTAATTTCTATTAGATGTATAAAGTAAAAAACTCATACAAAATGGTTTATCTAAATGTAAAATTTAACAATTGTCAAGCTCAATTCTGATTTTCAGAATAGTATTATGAATCAGTGACAGCTGTGCCAATTATGCTTTAAAAATGCATACAAATCTAGAAGGCATCTTTAGAAAATAGATTTAACTCCATGGTACAAGATAAAAGTCAGAAAATAATTTGGTTCCTGTAAAAATTATTCTGTTTAGACTGCATATAATTTATATTTTAAAATTTTACTTTGATGCTTAAACTTATAATTAAAAAGATATATAGTGATTTTTGCATATAATATATTTGTTTAAACAATTATATCAAGATTAGTATGTATAATACCTCTAGTATAGTAAGTTGCACAAACAAACAAATTCACACAGTATATACAAATATTAATTTTCCTTTTTCATCTATGGATTGATTTCCTTAATAAAATATATTAATTTTTTAAAAAGTAATTATTGATTTAATTATAATACTATTTGTCAAAAAATCTAATTATAGTGATATTTTTAATTAATAGATACTTATATGATAATTAGGATATGCACAAATTACAAAAAATAGTGCTGTCTTAATGGGGCGAGTACTTTTGCCACTTATATAAGGATTTATATCTTGCGCCTGGCTATAAATTATGGGCATGGTATACTTGCCCTTGCTCTGACCTTATATAAATTTATTGTATATAACAAAAGTATATATACTTGTTAGATGAGATATAAAGATACATATATATTGATAGTACAATATAATTTTGTAAATATCCTTATAAGTGTAACTACCAAATGATACTAAAGTGTAAGGAATTTTTGTTAGAATAAAATTCAGAATTTAATATAGACTAATAAAATCACTATTGATATAAAAACAATTAATGTTTAGTAGTATAATAATGTTTTTAGTAAAACTATAATTTTTATAATATAAATCTAAATAGTTAATATAAATATTGCTAAAATATAATATACTAATAAAGTTTAGTTAAGCAAAATTTTTATAAATTACATATCTAGTGATATTAGTTAACTTTTTTATATGAAATACTATATACAAGCGCATCTATCTGGCATATAATAGCATACTTTCTACTGTCAGATACATTTTATGATTTTTATGGAAATTTTTATAGGAATACATGTTAATATATATAGACTTTTTCAGATATATCTTAATATTTAAAATTTGAAGAAACACTATCAGCTCTAATATTGCTTTATAATATTAACAGTTTTAATTATCATAAATTTAAGTATCATCAGAGTTGTGTGTAAAAATATTTGATTCCCATATGTGAAAGTTTTTGCAAACATAGAACAGCAGCTGAGAATATAACGCAAATATTGATACCTGTTACATATATATAGCTAACTTGATATCATATGTTAATATATAAAACTTTTTTAATAGTTATTATAAAATACAGCCAATATAAAGTAAATATTATAATAAAAGTCATACAAAATTTATTTTGATGTGTAAAATTATTAGCTATCAGCATAAATATGTAAAATAAACTAGATATTAAAATTTTAAATTATACAATTATAAGTATAAGTCTTTGCATCCCTAAACCCAACATCGCATTAAGTCATTAACTTGTGTGCTGGCTCTCATCAATTTTGCTGAGCATCAACTTGCTCAATACGTTGAGGAGATGGACACCGCCAGCCTCATTAATGAAGAAAACCCCCAATTATACCTCCTTATGCCTCATGTCGCTGATGCTCCCACCCCAATGCTGTCTGCCATAGTCCGCCAGCTAAAGTGGGCACCGGACAAACACTTCCCCAAAGCCTCCTTGCCATCTGATATGGCTTCCTAGGCTGATAGCCTAGGGGCTATATTAGGAATTTTTTTCAATTTATGATAATCCCTTTGTTTGGCTCATTTGCAAATAAAGATGTATGGCGGCTCCCCCTTTTGGGTTGGGCACCACTAGTACTAAAAAAAATGAATATAAGTCTTTGCTATATCTAATACTAGCCAATTTACCCATGCTTTGCTATGGTGTCTATAGAATTTCAGTTGATTTGAATTGATTAATTTAGATTTTATGTATAGTTAAGCAATAACTATATATACTAATTGATCAATAAAAGCAACCAAAAACCACCAACCATTCAGCTAAACCTACTGAACTTATTAAATTAACCAATAACTAATCACCCCCAAAGCTAAACTATATTCTATCAATTCAACTAAAAGCCATCAACCACTCAGCCAAACAAAATAAACCTATTGAGTCAATTAAAAAACACCAAACTGCTACCCAAAACATCTTTATATTTAAAATAAGTGTCTGAAATAGAGCTTGTAAGATTTGATTACAGACAGACAGAATTGACAGTGAGATTAAGAATAGTGTATAAAAAATGATTACTAACCACTTAACAAAACAATCTAAAAAATCAAATCAACTAAATATCTAACTGCTCAGCTGTAACTATATACTGACTACCATCAAAAATATACAGAATTTTTACTTGATACATATAAATCTTTTTTTGAACATGTAAATTAAAATTTTTGATGGATTATTGTATTGTCATTGAAGATAAGTGTGCCAAATTTAAGAATTTTTTATTGACAATAAGTGTCTAAAATAGAGCTTGTAAGATTTAATTACAGACAGACAGACAGACAGATTTGACAATGAGTTTAAGAAAAGTGTATAAAAAGTGATTACGCCAGGATTTGAACAACTGACCTTTTATAAAGTTGAAGTTTAGAGCCAAAGGCTGAGCTGATTATGCTAGATTTTTTTAAACTCCATACTATTAAAATAAATTTAAGGTAAAGTAAGAGGGGCAGGTGGAATACAGGCGATTCAGCTGAGGGTAAAAAAGAGTGGGGATTTGGGCCACTAGAGTCTAGCACCTCTGACCATTGCTTATTGGTGATTGCCATTGCTGGCCACAGTTCTATCAGTGGCGGGCTTACAGGCCATACTATTCTCAGATGATAAATAGCTTCATCACGTGTAATGAGCGATCTGGTGGAAGAATCCAAACGCGTGGCCTTATAACACCCAGGGATTATGCGCGAGAATTATGAGATCTGGTGGAGCTGATCAGAGATAATCTAAATGGTCTTCAATGCCAAATCTCTGTGATGGGGGCGCTTGTTGCTCATAACCTTGGCAATGAGCGCACAGTGAATTACCCATACACAATAATGGTAAATCAAGGCTTGTAGTTGGATTGGAGCTGTTCTCAGTTTTTCATAAAGAACAGGTCCTGCGATGGATGTATACCCAGAGGTGAATGATCGCCTGATAGGATGTATAACATCTTGGACCAGTATTTTTTGAACACGGTGCATTCATAATAGAAATATGCTATGTATGCTTCCAGTTTGGCACATATGGGGCATTCTTTTTGTTGGTAACCCAGCCCACTGCGCTTGCCCAATTTGAATACCCAATTAAAGATCCGCCATGTTACCAACCGCTGTTTGGCTGTAACCAAGCGGGAGTTTAGGCCCAAAATCAACTCCTTCATTGAGTAGTTGGTGTTGTGGCCTTCAGTAGTCCAGTCATTAAGGTTTTGTGGGCAGGTGGGCAGATTGTGCCCCAGTTTCAGGAGCAGATCCCCATATTCTATCAGTGTCAATTTGTACCTAGTTCTGATTGACTTGGTTTCATATTAATTGGTGATTCAGTTACATTCCTCCCAGCTTGTTGCATTAATCATTGCGGAATTATGTGCTTTGAAATCCCTTTGAATTTGGTCAGCCTCTCGGTCCAATTTTTGAATGACCACCCACCCTGGTGCACAGCCCGATTGCAGAATTGCCAGTAGTGTGGGGCTCCTTTTTTTGAGGTTATCTTTGGGTGGTTCACCATCCATTTGCGTAACAATCAAGGGGGAGACTGGCTCTTGGAGGCCTTAAGCCCTTGCCCAGTTCACGCCCCATGCTAGAGTTGGGCAGCGCATGTGCATCTGTGTTAGCTTCAGAAACAACTTCCCCCATATGCACCAGTCGTGAGATTCAAAGTCCAGTAGGCTCATGCCTCCTTTGTTCTTTGGTTTCAACAGGGCTTCCAGTGGAATTGGTGCCACCTTCGCCTTAAACCACATGAAAGTTTGGAGCGTTGACCTGATTTTCTTATCTAAGTTCAGGCTCATTGGCAGCACGTGAGCAACATACCACATCTTCAAGAAGATGAAGACGTTTATTGCCTGCACTTTCTCCTTGAGGCATAGTCTGGCACTTTTCCAGCATGCCATTTGGATTGATAAAATTGACAATACTTCTTGTTCAGTCTCCAGTACAGCTGGTCCCTTGTCATTGAAGAGTATCATGAGGTATTGGACTGTCTGGTAGCTTGTAATTGGCGTTGTATCAGTTGGCAGGCTGAAGTTCAGGTTGCCTACCCTCATCACTGAGGTTTTTGCTAAATTGATTTTTGCATTTGATGCAAGCTGATAGAGGTTCAATAGATCCTCGGCGCCCTGGAGGTTGGTCAAGGAGCTTATTCCTACAACTGTATCATCTGCAAATGCTAGTATCTTCAGTGGAATTTAGTTAGGGTGGACTAAACCCTGAAGCTTCATGTCCACTGCTGCCAGTAGAATGTTAGCTGAAAAGTTGAAGGGTATTGGTGACATAGGGTCTCTTTGGCAGAGATCTTGCTCAACAGAGATTTCATTGGTTGCGCCATCCATGACCATAACCTTCATTACCAGACCTGAGTATAGCATCATTATCCATGCCCAAAACATGTCGGGGATACCGACTGCCTTCAGTGCCTCATGTAAGAATGACCACGCTACTCAGTCATAAGCCTTTTCCATGTCAAGGAACATAAGGTATCTTTGTTCAATGCCCCTCATATCCTGGAGTATGCTCTGTACTGAACCTATGCTGTCCCATATACTACAGCCTTTAATGAAACCATGTTGGGCCCTATGGAGTGTGCGTGGTGCTATTGCCATCAGCTGATTAGATAGTATGCGCGTGAGCAGCTTATAATTGGCATTTGATAGCGCAATTAGGCGCCAGTTCCAAAGTTGGCATCGGAGGCCTTTTTTGTACAGAAGTACAATTTGGGTCTCATGTCCTCCCAGAACTTGTTTGCCATGGGTCAAACAGTGGTTAAAAGGGGGTTTGAGCTCCAGTGCAATGCGGTCTTTGAATAGATGTATATTTCTGCACGCATATTGTTAGGGCCTGGTGCTTTCATTCTTGGTGACTCCTTTAGCACCCTCTTAACTTCATTGATAGAGATTTTGGTGGATAACTTGGCAACATCTTCCAGCGTACAGCCACCCAGTGCCAGCTTGGCCAGGCCAATAAGGGTTTTTGTCACCAAACATGCTCATTTCTTGCTGTCAGAAGAGATTGCCATAAAAAAGCTCAACCTCACACTTGATCATTTCAGGGTCTGTTGATACTTCCCCATCTGCTGTTTCCACTTCCCATACCCTGGCCTTAGTTTGGATTTCCTTGAGGTGTTTAAGGCCCTCTTTGGTCATCATCCCCCTAAGCTCTGATATTGGTAAGTTGCATTGGTCCATCTCTCTGAGTCTTGTTTCATCATTATAGCTCAATATTTTTTGTGCATTGTTTGGTACTTTCTCCACCAGTCCTCGCAGTCCCAGTGGGTGAGCCTCAGGCTTTCTAATTTAGACTTCAGTTGCTTCACGGCAGCTGTTCGCTTGTAGGAGGTCTTTTTTCAAACTTCATACTATCATGTTTCATCTTCATTTTGATCTGGGTCCATCTTTCTAGCGGGTCTAGCTCTGGGCGGTTGTCCAGATGCACTATTAGCTGATCCAGTCCCACATCTACCATTCAGCGCCAATCCCCATTCCTCAATGTGGCTGGTGCCAATTGCCACTCATGGTTCCTTGGAGGTTCATCAAGGTCAATCTCCACCCAGATGACCATGTGGTCGCTTTCAGCATTTATGCTAACCTCGCTGTTGGACATCATTGGCCTGAGGTCCAATGATACAAGGATGAAGTCTAACCATGATCCTGACAGTGGGGATCCAGCAGCATCATATGTCCACCTCGCTAGATTGGCCAGGTCGTCATCCTCTTTGTCAATCATTAGGCACATCCCTGATTTAACTAGGTAATCGAGCATCTTGTTGGCTTTACTGTTGGGGCATTCTCTTGTTGGGTATGTATCCCAACTTGCATTTATCCAGCAGTTTAGGTCGCCTGCTATTACGGTCATCACTTTGGATGGCACTTCCGCTAAGAAATCCCAAGAAATATGGTTTTTGTGGAGCTTTGGCGGGGTTTAGACTGCATACGCCCATATGCTTTGCCATTTTCTCTGTTTGTAGCCATCGCTATCAAGATCCTACTGGCGTGAGTTTCTTCCACGAATTTTAGGTCTATTTTCTTGTCCATTGCAACTATTGCCACGTGGTCCATCCATAGGGCTTGGTAGCCTATCTGGCGGGACCACGGGTGGTTTTTTGCATCACAGTTTGAACTCAGCACCATTTCCTTTTGGTTACCAGATTGTGTTTCAGAAATAAAAATTAGGTCAATATTATTAGTTTTTAAGTGGTGCATTTTCCTCCTTCTCATTTGTATGCTCACCATCCCCTGAGCATTTGTAGTCGCTATCCTCATTTCTGGCTGCCCAAACCACGGGTATGAGGTTTAGCATTGTCTGGATTGTGGATCAAGTCCTGTACTGAGGTCTGGTTGGTCAATGGTGGTGGTGTCAATGGTTGGCGGGGTGAATATTTGATTTTGGGGTCAGTTGGTTGGGACTGGGATTATGTTCCCAGGCATCCTGTGCATTGGGAATTTGGTCACCATCCCCATCTCCCTGTCAATGGTTTGCGGATGGTTTTATGATTGGGTCTGGGTGCCCCTTGTTTTCTTTTGGTGTACCAGCAGATTTGCCCTTGCCCATTGGCCAGATTTGCACCCCTTCATTCATATTTATCAGCAGAACTCAATTTTTTAGTCAGTGATTGCCCAGCTGATTTTGTCAATCTCGACTTTCCTGCAAATTTTTCCAGTCGCCTCAGGCTCATTCACTGATGACTTCCAATTCGTTTTTTTACTCCTTTTCATCTTTTTGGGCTTTGATTTCAACTTGTTGGAATCCTGTGGCCACCCATTCTTGGAAGACCTCTTTGGGTTCGCCTTCTGCCATCTCTCCTCCTCCTGGACCATCTATTCCGCTTGGGTTGGACGTTCCTTGTTGGTCCTGGAAGTAGTTTTACCTTTACAATGGTGGCATTGAACCATAGTGTGGCCAGTCTGATAGCAGAACTGGCACACTTGTTTGGCATCCTCCTGTTTGACATATACTACCCTATCAAGGCTGGGCAGGCAGATGAATCTGGGTAGAGCAATCTTATTCAGTTTCATCCAAGGGGCCAGTTCATACAGCGCTTCCACTGTCCAAGGGTGGAGGCACTTCATGATGTAATCTCCACTGGCTTGGCAGAATTCGTATACTTCCCCATAGTATGACAACCTGGTCCAGATTGCTTCATGCACCCACTCCCATTTGCAGTCAGTGGGGAGGTTCTGGAAGGTAACCCACCTTGCCATTTGGTTGGCATATCTGGTCAGCTCCATTTGCAGATAAATCCCCTTGTACTTGATGCCAATTTTGAGGAGCTTCTTGTGGTCCAACTCACCTGGGATTGCTATATCTATATAGCCCCATTTGGGGACCCAGTGATGATTGAAAGTCCCCTCCAGCTAGGACTTCATCTAGTTCCTGGTAAATTGACAGAATTAAATTGGACCATTCTTCCTCCTCCACTAGTTGTAGGTGGATTTGGATAGCATCTTTAAGGTATGATTTTGGTGCCTGGCGATCTGTAAAGCCCCCACTGATCAATTGATGGATGTATTTGATGTGGCTCCCTGCTCCATTCCAGGTGTTGTCCTCAGTATGCGCCACCGCTGCACTGTACAATTTTGATTTTGCGCTTGGTTTGGGTACATCAGCGGGGGTCTTTCCTTTCAGAATCCAACTTACTGATTTGTCAAGGCTGAAACCCCAGCTGAGGAACACTTCAAGTTGGTGACTGTTGATACCATGGCAGTTGATACTTTTAGCCATTTGCACTCCAATCTCCAGGCTCTGCCACTCTAGGGCATCCGCTGGCAAGAACCCCAGTCAGTACCATTTGAGAGCAGATTCTGGGCCGCACGTTGGGTGGAGGTATTGTTGGAGGACCTCCAGCATAATTGAGCTACGCTGACACCAGTCCCTTACAGTAACGCTGTTCCAGCCCCCATCTGTGAATACCCATGCCATGTCCACCAGAACCCCCACTTCACACCATTGAAATGCTTCTGAGGGGGTGAAGCCTTTGGCGGCATATGGGGCAGCTATTGTCAGTTCTGGGAAGGATTGCTTCCAATCCTGGATAGTTTTGATGCAGATCCCCACTTTGAGCCATTCTCAGCCCAAGTCTGGGGTCATGACCCCTTTCATCGCTGTTGCTGCCTGTGGCGAGATCTCATGCTCCATCCACAGTTGGGCTGATTGGGGGTGAACCCCACCACATCCCAGTCTGCAGCCTTGGCAAGTGTTGCAGCATCACACCAGATTTTCCACTTTGCAATCAGGAATGGGCAGCCTCTGAGGGTTTTGTGAATCAGCTTGGTCACCCCCAGTTCTGCCCATTCATGCACTAGGTCCATACTGGCCCCCGCTCAGAACCAGTATTTCATCTCCATCAGTGTGAATCTGTTGGCTGACCAGTTGATGGCCTCTTCCAGTGACCAATCCCAAAAGGGTCCCCATTCCACTGCCTTTTCCTTTGTCCAGCCCGCTTTCATCAGGTCTGATGCGGTGGCAGGTGGAATATGGGTATACGACCAGTGTAAGGCCTCAGTTGCCTTGAACCTGGCCACGATCCATGGTAGTGCTTCCTCTGGGGAGAAGGTAGTGTTGTACCATTCCAGCGCCATGTCCACCAGGAATGGAGTGTCTGGCCCATTCGAGGGCCATAATGCATTTGGAAATGTCTAGCATATTTGGCTAAATTTGTTGGGTTGAGGCCCAAGCTCCCAATGGCTTGGGTGTAACATGCCATAATGCCCACCTTGTTGTATTCCATCACATTTAATAGGTTGATGCCAGCCTCCATCCAGGCTTTTGCATCCACCAGTTTTAAATCTTTGCAGATGGCAGCCTCTATCACCTTGTAGTCCACAGGGATTTTCATCCACTCCAGGGCATCTTCAGTTTGAACTTGGGATGCCTTGAATTGTACCACCATATCAATCAAGATTTGGGTGTCAAGCCAGCGTTTGGCCACTCCAGCAGAAAATTTATGGTCACGCCATATAGCCACAATGGCTGGCTTGATTCCTTTAGAGACCCACTGAGTCACCATAGAGTACAGAAACTGGAGGGCCTCCCATTGTTTGACCTCATGGGTGGACATGCCTCGATGCGCTAACATGTCTGACTGGATCAGTGTAAATTTAACTGGGGCCCTGGCTGTTGACTTGACCGCTGTCAGGGTTTCTGCCCCTTCCAGTAATACTTTAAGTTTTTTTGCTGATCCCTCTTGGGTGTCCAATCCCTCAGATTTGGTCCCTGATATAGTCACCCCCACTTTGGTTGGTCCTCAATGGATCAGCTTGGTTTGGTGATTGGATATTTGGGATTGGCCATCAATACATTGTTGAGCTATGGCCCCCTGTCAGAATGCCTTCATTGGGGATTGCACTCAATTGTGTATTGGGTGTTCTGCCCAATGAGTTACTCATGCTACCAAATCAATTTTGGTTGGGGACCATTTGCCCCCCCAACTGGGCTGTTTCAGGATTGGCATCTGACTTGTTCTTCACCCAAATACCCTGAGCTGATTTGGTAAGTTTCTCCATGTCAGAAGAAAGCTTTTTATTGCTTGACTCCATTGGTTTGAATCACCAATTTTTGTTATTCAAATCTGAGTCAGTTTCAGATCCTACCAATACCTCATCCAGGTTTTTTGCATTTATTGGCAAGAATTTTCTCACCCTGCGAGGCCCCAGTCCCCCCTGCTGATTGAGGTTCACTGGGGAATATTCCCAACTCCACTGTTCTCAGCATCAGGCCTCACTCCCAGAAGGTTGCACTTGTCATCTGGGTGTCAGTGGGCATCAATCCTAGGGAGTTGACCCCATCATTTGCGCTATTTGTTAGGGCTCTGTGACCCATCAACATGTTCATTCATTTTGTTGTCATTCATGTTGCCAGTTCATTACTTGGCGCATACATGGTGGAATGCCCAGCCCCATTTCTAGTCATGTCAGGGCTTGGGCCATGGGGAAGGTCAGCAGATGGTTCATCCATCTCAGCAACCTTGGTATTATTCTTAATAAAACTCACTATTGGCGCGGGCAAGTCATCCATTTCTATGTGCTGCACACAGATGGGCGCTAGACTTCCCTACGCTTGGTTGGTTGGCCTTTGTTCACTGCTCTATAAAATTGCAGTGCATTATGGCAGTTGATTGCTCTCTCAATTCTTGTTCAATTCACTTTTGTGTATAAAAAGTGATATTTGTGAGAGAGAGAGGGAAGAGCTGATTATGCTAGAGGAGGTATTTTTAAAATCAATTGGACTTTTGATTCAAAGTTTTGATTTAGATAAACTTGTTAAATACCATGAATGACCACTAACCACTTAACAAAACCATTTAAAATATCAAATCAGCTGAATATCAAACTGCTCAGCTGTAACAAAATTTAATTTTATTCAGATGTCAAGTTTGCTGCAGCCATCATCTGAGATGTCTGCATCTGTGCCAGCTGCTGGCCCTGCATGGGGTAGTGGTCCAGCTCCACCAAGTGTTTTTTGTGCGGCAAGAAAATGCACCAGGGTTGGTTCAACCAGCCCTCCTAACACAATTGGGCACTTTGTTCCTCCAAAGGACTTGGCGTTACACTTAGCTCGAATGCAACCTATTCAAGTTAATAGTATTGAATTACCTTGCTTGGCTGTTCATTTTTGCCTGCAGGTGGAGTATAGCTGCCTTTTTCCATATGCCAATTGCCAGATCCTGGAGCTGGCAATGGAAGTGTTTTCTTCCTCCGGCTTTGTGGATTTTTGCCCTTTTGAGGGCTACTTTGATTTGGGGTTTCCTTCCAAGGAAGCCGCGGCAGCTGCTGCCCAAATTAAATTTATTTACAAAAATACTCCAATTCCAATTACTCAGACCCGCTTGCCATCAGACATGACTATGGTCATGAAGCTGACAGGTCTTCCTTCCCATCTTTCCCCCCAGCAGCTCTACAAGGAGCTAATGACTGGCCTTAGCCAGTATGGGGGAACCCAATTATTGATTTTGTGGTCCCACAGGGCGCAAAGCACTGTGCAGGACCACAAGCTGTGGTGATGATCATCCTGCATCAAGTGGGAATTGCCCAGCTGATCCCCTCTCGCGCCATCATCCCCTCAGCGCCTGACTCACCCTTCTGGGCTCAAGTTGAAAATGGCTGGGCAGTTTGCACAGTTTGTTTTGAATATTACCATTCAAAGGCAAAATGCCCTCAAATGGTGCCCCACAATCCTGCGGACCTGGCAGCTGGGGCTGCTGGCGATTTTTTGCCAGCTGCAATCCCCCAGTGGGGATCAATTTTGCCACCCCCACCAGCTGCCAATTTTTGTAATTGGCAGAGAATTGGCACATCAAATCAACCAATCAACTCAAACAAAAAGTTTAAAAATTTTGGCAAGTTGGCTAGCAATTTAGGTGGGCCCAATCAGGAAGCTCCATGGATGACCGTTGGAAGTTCATCATCAAAAACTTCAATAAAACCAAGATTAAGCAAACAATGACCCAACCATTATCAAAACCTCCTCTATTGATGACAAATCCATGGAGCGTTTTGGAGGAGGTCGATGAGTCAGATTGGCCAGTTTTGGGCCATTTCAATTGCCCATCGCCAGCTAGCTTTTTTAAACTTGACTTTGACAATTTTGCATCCCACCGAATCTTCCAAAAATCTAAAAAAGGTTATTTATGCCAACTCACTCAATAGCATTAAGTGCTACATTAAAACCAACTGATATTCCTTTGAGAGTTTACCTAAGTAAAACTTCTGAAAATCTTTTAAACTGACTTCCAGAGGTAAGATTTCCAACAGATTTTGAGGAGTCAGTTAAGGATGATATCCAACAAATGCACTGAAATGCAAGTGTGGCAATTCAGGTGGTTGCCAGAGCATCCCAGTTTAACCCCTCAAAGAAACCCACTCCTAAGGCTGAAGCACCCTTTAACAAATTAACAGAATACAGATGTAAGGAGGAATAAGAAATTACTAATTATGTGGTCGCCCTGATTTCTGCTGACATCCTTCACAAAAACTCTCCTCTTGACCTCCTTGATCCACATCCTATGGATCTCCCCACTGCACTTTTAGCTGCAGTAGAGCGAGTATCCTTTGGGATCTAATTGGAGAAACCTCCCCTCTCGATACATCTTCCCCCTCTGATATGTCAGGATAGGTGTGAGCCTATCTTAATATAACAGGAGGTTAAAGTGGGTTTTAGATTATTGCTTTTTTTACCTGCTTTTTTATTTTTTGTATTGGCAAGAAGGCTCCTCCGGTCCCCTTGCCTTGAATAAAACAACCTTTCAAATGGACTTCCAGAAGTAAGATTTCCAGCTGATTTTGAGGAGTCAGTTAAGGATGACAAACAACAAATGCACCAAAATGCAAGTGTAGCAGTTCAGGTTGTTGCCAAAGCATCCCAATTTGACTCTTTAAAAAAATCAACCCCTAAGGCTGAAGCAGCCTTTTGTAAATTAACTGAATACAGATGTAAGGCAGAGGAAGCAATCACTAATTACATGGCAACCCTGGTATCTGCAGATATCCTCCATGAAAACACTCCTCTTGATCTCCTTGACCCACATCCATTAGATCTCCCCACTGCACTGTTAGCTGCAGTAGAGCGAGTATCTTTTGTAATTCAGTTGGAGAAAACCCCCTCTAAAACCATCTTCCCCTTTGATATGTCAGGATAGGTGTGAGCCTGACTTGATATAATAGGAGGTTAAAGTGGGTTTTTAGCTTATTGTTTTTTTACCTGCCTTTTTATTCTTTGTATCAGCAAGAAGGCTCCTCCGGTCCCCTTGCCTTGAATAAAACAACTTTTCTTTCCTGTGCCAATCACTTTTAAATTTAATTTAGTTTTGAGTTGGACGAATCAATTGAAAAGTTATAATAAATTTATAGTTTATTGTGGATTTTGAAATGCAGCAGCCATCAAATATGATGCTTGCATCTGAGCCAGCTGCTGCTCCTGCATGGGGCAGTGGGCTGGCACCATCAAGTGTTTACTGCTTGGCATCTAAACGCGCTAGGGTCGGGTTGGCCAGCCCTCCCAACATGATCGGATGCTTTGTGCCACCGAAGGACTTGGCGCTCCACTTGGCTCGCATGCAGCCTATTCATGTTAACAACTTGGAATTACCTCGCTCAGCCATGCAATTTTGTCTTTGCATAGAATATGGCCATTTATTCCCATATGCTGATTGCCAGATTTTGGAGCTGGCGGTGGAGGCCTTCACTTCCATGAATTTTGTGAATTTCTGCCCTTTCAAGGGCTATTTTGACTTGGGCTTTCCTTCTGAGGAAGCGGCGGAGGCCACCCAAGTTAAATTAATTTATAAAACACCCCTATCCCAATTATGTGGACCCGTTTGCCTACAGATATGATGATCATCAAATTTGCAGGTCCCCCTTCCCATCTTCCCCCCCAACAGCTCTTCGAGGAGCTGGTTGCTGGCCTCAGCCAGTATGGGGGGAATCCTATAGTTGATTTCATGGTTCCGCAGGGTGCAAAGCGCTGTGCAGGACCTAGGGCAGTTGCAACAATCATTCCGCATCATGCATAATTCGCCTGCCAAATCCCCCTCGCACCATTATCCCCTCAGCGCCCAACTCACCCTTCTGGGCTTGAGTCAAAAATGGCCAGGAAGTGTGCACAATTTGCTTCGAGCTTGATCATTCTAAGGCAAAATGCTCTCGGGATGTATCAATGATGGGCTCGGAATCAGTGCCAATGCCTGCGGACTCCTTGGCGGCGGTGCCCATTTGGGGCTCAATTCTGCCACCTAAGCTTAAAGTATTACCTAATAAGAAAGCTTCAAATTCAGGATCTGTTAATCTGCAATTCTGAGCCAAAGCCCAACCAGCGAATCAGGACTGGCAACAAGTTGAAAATAAGAATTCATCATCAAGACTGATTCAAATTTCAGTCTTGATGATGAATTTGTCATCAACATTAGCTCACAATTCACTTCTAAGCCAAAATTCCACATCAAAAGCTTCAAAGTTGGCGGTGATTGGTCCACCAATCCCAATTCAAAACCTATGGGAGGTTTTGGATGAGGTGAGTAATTCAAATTTAATTTTCAATTCAAAAGTTGATTCAATCAACTTTTCTGAGTTTTTAACCGACTTTGAAAAAGGAGAAGGTTCTCAATTTGACTTGTACGTATGTTTTTTTTTGTTTTTTTTCCTTTTTTCTATGTTTGTTCGTGCATAACTCTGAAAATACTGGACCAATTTGTATGATCATCTTCTCCAAAAATCGAGGATGCTCCAACTTAGGTCCCATTTTACTTTTGTAAGTATTGGGCAAGTATCTGCCCATTAAATTAGTAAAAATATCAAAATGGTCTTGGAAGCAATGGATACTTGTGGGACTAATACAACTCCGGATAAACTTAATTCTGGCATCAGTGAAGCAATAGCTTCGAAGCACTTTTGATATGTCCTATGGCTGGGAGTTATGTTCAAATTCAGTCAGTATGAGCTCATAGCGGGATGAGCTTAAATCATTATTAAAAGGTATTGGAAGCTATGGTGGTCAATTGAGTGTTAGTTCATTGCTGGCTAATTAATCAATTTTAAAAAAGAAGTTTCTCAATTTGACCTGTATGTATGTTTTTTTCTATGTTTGTATGCGCATATCTCTGAAAATACTGGACCAATTTGTATATTCATCTTATCCAAAAATTGAGGATGCTCTAACTTAGGTCCCATTTTACTTTTGTAGGTATTGGTCAAGTATCTGCCCATAAATTTAGTAAGTATATCAAAATGGGCTCGGAAGCAATGGATACTTGTGGGACTAATACAACTCTGGATAAACTTATTTTATTAAATTTAGATGAGTTTATTGGTCAAATTATGCAAAAGCGATAGCCATCTATATTGATTTAAGCTTGTCCTGCTATGAGCTCATACTGACTGAATTTTGTACAGAATGTGCCTAAGCTATTCCAAACGCTAACTGAAATCCTTAGACTCTCAGATACTTACAATAGTTCAAATAATTAGCGTTAGTATCAAAGTAGACACTTTTTTCCCTAACCTGCGCCCCAAATAACAACTTAAATAAACTACACCAAAAGGTAAAGAGGATAACTTGTCTTAACTACTAAGTAAATTGTAAAGGTAGGTTAATACCAATGTGGGGTGATATTTTTTATCAATTCAAATTAATTCAGAGGTAGATTGAGCTAAGTTTTAGTTTAGTATTTTAGAGTTTTGTTATTCATGATCAAATGTCTGGTGATTAAAAGTGGGTTTGTTTTAACTTTAACTTTATTTGAGGTATGCTGACCAGGGGATGGACAATACTGGTATCAAAAAAAATCTGAAAAAAATGAACAGAAAAAATAAAACTACTAACCAGGTGGGGAGTGGAAACCGCTAACCCACTATGGCAGAGGGTGAGGGGAGGTCAGGGGATTGGTCCTCAGATAGATGCGCCCCAATCATGGGATATTGATTAAAGTAGCAGATCAAAGCTGAGAGCCAGGGCGTTGGGGCATCCACATAGTGGGGGTGGAATTCAGCGTAGTACGAGTTTCCACCTCATCATTAAGATTAGTGCAGTAAAGTGCTTCAACAAATGCTGCGACAAAAACTTCAGCTTCTTTGCGGGCTTCAGGAAGTTGGGTAAAAAGGGAGATACTGTGGTGGGTGATTTTAGCTGAAGGGTTGAATGTGGCAAGCATTGCAACATTCATGAAAGCAGCTTCAGCATCATCAAATAATTTTGAGATGTTGCTGCAGGTAGATTCAGGGAAGTCGGGGGGAAGAAGAGGGTGGGCAGGCCTAGCTGGAACTGAGCCACTGATTGGGCCACTTCTTTGCATAGGGTTGGGCACTGGGGAGAGGCCACTGCAGCTAAGGTGAGCTGGTGGTCACTTTGGCAGGGGGCTGCATTAGGAAGAGGAGTGAAATGTCTAGGGGTGGGGTTTCATCAAAGTCAGGAAGGAAAAAAACAGCCTGACCATAATTGTATTGGCTGAGAGGGTGACCGGAATGCTTACTAATAAGAACATTACCTGATTTGTCAACCTTTGCCAATAGGTCCCATGGATTTTGGTTTACGAGAATAGTGGCGTTAGAAGTTGGGCGGGTGGGAGTGGGTGAATGGGTGGGTAAAAGTGGGTTTGATTTAGATTACTGGTTTAATGAATTTCAAGTTCAGTTTATTTAGAGTTAAGGGTAGGTACAATTGTATGTGTGGTTTTTTTCTGGCAGTTATTTTGGAGGATTAATTGAGATCTGGTGAATAAAGGTGATCTTCTTTTATGTTTTTAATTTACTGAAGTTCAATGCAATTTAACACAGAGTTTGTTTTAGATAAGTTATTAGATTAGTTCTAGGTATAGTCCATTTTTGATCATGGAAATGGTCTGATGAGCAAACTTATATGTGTTCCAATATTACTATTATTATATTTGTACTATAATGATCTATTTTCATAAATCTTTTAACTAATTTGTATACTTTTCCCTTGGAGGTATAAAGGGGTTTTAAATTTTTTAGATCAATTTAAATTAACTCAGAAATAGAGTCAGATCCATCTATAGTTTAGCTTTTCATAATTTATTTATCCTTGATCAAATTCTCTGGTGGTTAAAGTTGATTTCTGTTTTATACTGTTTATTAATGCCAAATGCATTTAACTAGAGTTAAATGTAGTTAAAATTGCATGGGTGTTTTTTGTGAGAGTGTGTGTATGAGCAATTACTTCTGATCTGAGAAAGATGCTCTCCTTTTATTTTTTATAGTTTATGAATTTCAATTCAGTTTAAGTCAGAGGTTTGGTTAGATGAGGTTATAGGTTAGTCTTTAAAGGTAGTTCTTTTGTTATCACTCAAATGATCTGGTGGGCAAACGTAAGTCCCTTTTTATTTATTTCTAATAGTATGGTTACTATATTTCTTCTAAAATAAGCTATTTTGGTTATGATGTTATATAATTTTGGTGTTTTTTCTTTGGAGGTATAAAGGTTTTTTTAGATCAATTCAAATTAACTCAGAGTTAGAGTCAGATCCATTTATAGTTTAGGTTTTCAGAATTTATGATATATATCTTATGGCTGGGGTATGTTCAAAATTCAGTCTTTATGAGCTCATAGAGGAACAAGCTTAAATATTAAATAGATGCCTATTGTTTTAGCATAATTTGGCCAATAAACTCATCTAAATTTAATAAAAATGAAATATTTTAGATAGCGATTAATAAATTCACATAGATTGACTAATAAAAAAACCAAATTTAATAAGATGAATTATTGTAGATGGCAATCAGTAAATATGGCATACATTGACCAATGCAATTATCTAAATTTAATAAAATGAAGTATTGTAGATGGTGATCAGTAAAGTTAGTATAAATTGACCAATAAAATAAACTACATTAATAAAATGAATTATTAGTATATTTTTATAAGATACTATATATGATGCATATATGGTAAAGTTTTATTTTTATAGAGAAATATTAAGGGGGCAAAAACAATATATAGAGATAGTAATATTTAATAAAAGTAGGAAAAAGAGCCGCTTTTTAAAAATGCACTAATTTATTTGGGGGAAAAAAGTTGGGGGTAAAGTTTTTTGGGAAAAAAGAACCTTCTCAGAAAATGTTTTTTAGGAAAAAAGAACATCCTTTAAAAAAAGCTCTAAAAAGTATGAAATAATTGAGATATTAAGCCTACTTAATAAAACCCTTTTTTAAAGTTGGCACCATATTTTAACAGACTTATAATAGGTATTTATAATTATTATACTCAGTACTATTTATCCTAAGTTGCTTAAGTTTACAATTAGACTCAATCCAGACATAAGATATTTTGTATTTATGAGCAAAATTATATAATTCAGTTTAAAATATGGCTTTGACTTAAAAAAGGGTTTTATTGAGTAGGCTTAAATTCTCAATTATGATATGTCCTATGGCTGGGGGATATGTTCAAAATTCAGTCAGTATGAGCTCATAGTGGAATGAGCTTAAATCATTATAGATGGCTGTCATTTTTGCATAAGTTGACCAATAAACTCATCTAAACTTGATAAAATAATTTATTTTAGATAAAAATCAATAAATTTACATATATTGACTAATAAAAAGCAACCTAATCTAATAAAATAAATTACTGTAGATGGCAATCAGTAAATTCAGTATATGTTGACCAATAAAATCATCTAAATTTGGTAAAATGAAGTATTATAGATGGTGATCAGTAAATTTAGTATAATTTGACCAAAAAATTAGTTAAATTTAATAAAGTAAATTATTATTATATTTTTTTATAAGATACTATATATAATAGATATACAATAAGGTTTAATTTTATAGAGAAATAGTTAGGGGCAAAAACAATATATAGAGATAATAATATTTAATAAAAGTAGAAAAAAGAGCCACTTTTAAAAATGCACTAATTTTTTGAGGGGAAAAGAGCTGGGGTAAAGTTTTTTTGGGGAAAAAGAACCTTATTAAAAAAATTTGGGAAAAAAGAATTTCCTTTAAAAAGCTCTAAAAAGTATGAAATAATTGAGAAATAAAGCCTACTCAATAAAACCCTTTTTTTGAAGTTGGCGCCATTATTTATATTTATATACTTTTTTTTAGATGGTCTAATAGTTATTTATAATTTATATACTCAGTACTATTTATTCTAAGTTGCTTATAATTTACACTTGGACACAATCCAGACATAAAATATAATTTGTATTTATGAGCAAAATTCTATAACTCAGTCTAATTTATGGCGCCAACTTCAAAAAGAGTTTTATTGAGTAGGCTTAATTTCTTGATTATTTCATATTTTTTAGAGCTTTTTTAAAGAAGATTCTTTTTTTCCAAAAAAAATTTTATTTTAAAGATTATGATGCTAAATCTAATCGTCACTTTCAACCCCCCCAAAAAAGCAATTCTGTTCAAGCCATCAACTAGCTGGTGCAGCTATTGATGCACCTGAGAATATTCCTTTATGTATGGCTGTTCACCAGGCCACAGAAGAATTAATTGATGGTATTCCTGCCCTCAATTTCCCTGATGATTTTGTTGCTGAAAATGAATCAGATCTTGAGGAGTTAGCAACATTTGTGAGTGATGCAGTGATTGATGTTGCTATTGCATCTCAGTATATTCCAGGTACCAGAGTAATGAGTAAAACAACAGTGTCACAGGTGGGGATCCCAGACCCCATCTGTTTCATCCTGGAAATGCCCACGCGGCGGCATTCCAGGCGGGCAACCTAACCAAACAGACTTAGGCACAGGCGAGGTGAACCTTTTCTCATCAAATCTTGGAAATGCCCACACGGCAGCAAATGGAGTGATGAGGCTGGACTGTCACTAATACAAGGTCCCCTATCACAAACCCAAACCTGAAAATATCAGGTAAGCGAGGCGCGACACCTCAAAAGAACTTTATTTTTATTTTAAGAATAAGAAAAGACCGAACTGGGGGGGACCAAGGCCAAGACTTAGAATTCCAACTTGGAATTCAAGAAGGTCAGGTTTGACTTTTATAAAGTCACTTCTGAGGAACCTCTCTGATTTATTCCTTAAGCCTGCTGAGCTTAAGGAATGGTTGGAGCAGCTCAGCCCAGCCCTCTGAGTCTGACCACCCACTCTACCATACCCAACAATTCCAATTAGTTCGGTTTGAATTAACTGAACAAACCAATCAGAATGTAAAGTTTGAAAATTCATCCTTTCGGATGATTTTCGTTCATTACAAACAGATGCATTTAACAATCTTCTAAATTTAAGAGTTGTTGCAGAAGGACAACTAGCTGATTACATCGAAGCTTTAACATTAGCTGGTATCCCTGAAGACAATCCCTACCTATGCCATCTTGATCCCCATCCAGAAGATTTCTCTACCCCATTTTTAGCAGCACTGATAAAGATTTTCTGTGCTAGCTAAGGCAGGGCAAGGCCACAATTCACAATCTGATTCCTCCTCTGCTATGTCAGGGTAGGTGGTAGCCTATGCTGATATGGTGAGAGGTTAATTATTTTTTGCTTAAAAAGCTTCTTTAATTTTTTATATCAGCAAGAAGGGTTCCATGGTCCCCTTGCCTTGAATAAAACATTCATACAGACAGACATTCATTTTTTATATATAGATAAGAATCTGAAATAGAGCTTGTAAGATTTAATTACAGACAGACAGACAGAATTGACAGTGAGTTTAAGAAAAGTGTATAAAAACTGATTATGCCAGGAATCAAACAACTGACCTTTTTATAGAGTTGGAGTTTAGAGCCAAAAATGTGCCAATTATGCTCAATTTTTTTAAAACTCCATACTTTATTAAATAAAAAGAAGGGAAAGTAAGAGGAGGGCGGAATATAGGCAATTCAGCTGAGGGTAAAAAAGACCGGGATTTGGGCCGGTAGAGTTCTAGCACCTCCAACCATTGCTGATTGGTGATTGCCATCGCTAGCCACAGTTCTAGAAGTGGCGGGCTTACAGGCCATACTATTCTCAGATGATTAGTAGCTTCATCATGCGCAATGAGCAATCTGGTGGGGAAAGCCAAACGCGTGGCCTTATAACACCTGGATTATGCGTGAGAATTTTGAGATCTGGTGGAACTGATCGGAGATAATCTGGTTGGTCTTCAATACCAAACCTCTGTTATGGGGGCGCTCATTGCTTATAACCTTGGCAACGAGCGCACAGTGAATTACCCATACACAATAATGGTAAATGAAGGCTTGTAGTTGGATTGGAGCCATTCTCAGGGTTTTTGTAAAGAACAGGTCCTGCAATGGATGTATACCCAGAGGCAAATGATTGCCTGATAGGATGTATTGCATCATGGACCAGTATTTTTTGAACATGGCACATTCATAATAGCAATGTGCTATGTCTGCTTCTGGTTCAGTCCCCGATATAGAGTCACCCCAAGCTTGGTTGTCTTCAATGGATTAGCTTGGTTCAGTGATTGGATATTTGGGATCAGCCATCAATGCATTGTCAAGCTATGGCCCCCTGTCAGAATGCCTTCATCAGGGATTTCACCTGATTGTGTATTGGGTGTTCCACCTGATGAGTTACTCATGCTACTGAATCAATTTTGGTCAGGGACCATTCACCCCCTGACTGGGCTGTTTTGGGGTTGGCGCCTGACTTTTTCTTCACTCAAATACCCTGAGCTGATTCAGTAAGTTTCTCTGTGTCAGAAGAAAACTTTTTATTGCATGACTCCATTGGTTTGAATTGCCAATTTTTATTATTTGAATCTGAGTCAGTTTCAGATCCTACCAATACCTCATCTGGGTTTTTTTGCTTTATTGGCAAGAATTTTCTCACCCTGTGAGGCCCCAGTCCCCCTTCTAATTGAGGTTCACCGGGGAATATACCTGACCCTGCTGTTCTCAGCGTCGAGCCTCACTCCTGGAAGGTTGCACTTGTCATCTGGTTATTAGTGGACATCAATCCTAGGGAGTTAACCCCATCATTCGCTCTATTTGTTAGGGCTCCATGACCCATTGATGCATTCACTCATTTTGTTGTCATTCGTGTCACCAGTTTATTACTTGGCGCGTACATGGTAGAATGCCCAGCCCCATTTCTAGATGTGTCAGGGCTTGGGCCAGCGTGAAGGTCAGCAGATGGTTCATTCATATCAACGATTATCTGCATGGGCAAGTCATCCATTTCTATGTGCTGCGCACAGATGAGCGGCTAGACTTCCCTACGCTTGGTTGGTTGGCCTTTGTTCACTGCTCTATAAAATTGCAGTGCATTATGGCAGTTGATTGCTCTCTCAATTCTTGTTCAATTTACTTTTGTTATAAAAAGTGATATTTGTGAGAGAGAGGAACAAGAGCCAATTATGCTAGAGGAGGTATTTTTAAGATTAATTTGGACTATTGATTCAAAGTTTTGATTTAGATAAACTTTTTAAATACCTGAATGACCACTAACCACTTAACAAAACCATTTAAAGTATCAAATCAGCTGAATATCAAACTGCTCAGCTGTAACAATATAGCGATTACATTGAAGTATATATAGGATTTTCACTTGTTACATATTAAACTTTTTATTTTACTATTAAAATAATATTTTTTCTAAAATCATAAACCTTCTCAGGCATGCACACAACAACTAACCAAAGTTTCATCACGACTGGATAAATGGTATAGGAATGCATTCAGGACATACATACACACATACACACAGGCATTCATTTTTATATATATATAAGGGTGGTTAGCTGAGCAGGTAAAAATGCTTCCACCCTAAGTTCAGGTTTTGAATTTAAAACCTGTACTGGCTAGAATAATTCTTGGTGTGGTACATTTGTCCCAAGGTTGACCCACCTCTAATAGTTATATATATATAGATTATACTTATTAATATTAAAATGTTGATCTCTCTTTCCACTCAAGTTCACCTTCAAGTGATTTAATTAAGAAAAAGTTTATTTTACCACCGCCATCTGGCCACACTCTTTTATGATATGTCCATGGATCAGCCACCTGCTGCTCCAATGTGGGGTAGCGGTGCTCCACCACCTAGCATTTTCTACCCTGTGGGCAAATGCATTTGCATGGGGTCAATTAGCCTGCCATCTTTGTCCAGCTGTTTTGTCCCCCCACAGGATTTAACACTCCACTTGGCATACATCCAACCCTCCTGTCCCCATTCTCTCACCCTCCCTTGATCCACAATCTGAATTTTCCTCCAAGTTGACTATGGGCATTTATTTCCATATGCTGACAAGGCAATTATTGAATTGGCCACCGCTGCATTTGTGCTGGCTGACTTTATCAATTTCTGCCCTTCTAAGGGCTATTTCAATATTGGATTCCAGATGGAGGAGGCCGCTGCATCAGGGGCTTCTACTCCCCTTATTTTTAAAAATACCCACATCCCTACTACCCAAACTCGCCTGCCTACAGACACCGCAATGGTGGTTTCCTTTGCATCCCTCTCTTCCCACCTCCCACCCCAAGTTTTATACGATCAGCTGATGGCGGAGCTTATGGTGTATGGCTCTCAGCCCAACTTTGCCTTTGCTGTTCCCTCCAGTGTGGAGTGCCTTGCTGCCCCTCATGCAACTGCCACCATTATCCCTTACCACCCTTCCATAGACCACCAAATCCCCCCATGCTCATATCACAGCAGCACCTGAGCCCTCTTTTAGGCTCAGGTGGATAATGATCACCAAATTTGTCTCCTCTGTTTTGGACTTGACCATTCCAAAAATTCCTGCCCCTGAGCCACTTCCTCTAATGTGGCTTTGGAGCCACATTCAGCAGGTTCTGAATGTGACATTTTGCTTCTCCCTCCCACCCAACATTCTCATTTGATGGTCTAGAGTGGGAAATTGGCCCCACCGAATCAACCACCCACATTAACCTACCCAATTCTACTCCCACCAATAAGAGTCAAACTTGTACTGCTATTCACTCCCAAGCAACCCATTCTCCCACTACCACCCCTGACTTCTAACACCACTATTCTCATAAACCAGAATCCATGGGACCTATTGGCTGAGATTGACGAATCAGGTAACATTATCATGAGTGAGTAATCTGGTTAACCTCTCAGCCAGTTTGATTATGGTCAGGCCAAATTTTTCCTTTCTGATTTTGATGATACCCCACCCCCAAAATGTTTCACTCCTAAACCCAATGCTGCCCCCTACCAAAGTGACCACAAGCTCACCTTATCTGTGATGGCATCTCCCCATTGCCCAAACCTACACAAAGAAGTGGCTAAATCATTGGCTCAATACCAACTAGCTGCCCACACTCTACTTCCCCCTCCAATTTCCCCAAATCTCCCTGCAGTGATATCTCAAAATTATTTAATGATGCCAAAGCTGCTGCCGTGCATGCAGCTAAACTAGCAAATTTAACCCATCTGCTAAAATCACCCATCAGAGTATCTCCAATTTTTCCCAACTCCCCAAAGCCCAAATTCAAGCTGAACTTCACATAGCAGAATTTGTTGAAGTGGTCTACCATGCTAATCTTGATGAGGAGGCGGAGAACTCATACTACACTGCCATCTATCCACATTGTACTGATACACCAATGCCCTGTCTCTCCACGTAAGTCTGTACCTCCAACCACCATAACATAGTCATAGTGAACTCATCTGCAGACAAACTGCTCAACCCCCCTCACCCTCAGCCATGGTGGGTTAGCAGTTTCCGCTCCCCACCTGGTTTGTTGTTTTTGTTTTGTCTTCCCAGTCATTCTTTTGATCAGGTTATTTTATTTATTTTATTTTGTTTTTGAGTTTTGGTACTGTCCATCCCCTGGTTGGCATACCTTGAATAAATCAGAAATATGAAAATGTTAAGATAATCTAAGTATCATAATAATTAGTAGTTACTCTTAATTTTCAGATTCATATTAATATGATGACTTTTTATTGCTAAAAATTAGATACAAAGCTTAATTTTAAATATATATATATGTATTCTAATGAAACATTAATGAATAGGTATCACTTACAATTTCTATAGTAGATTCCATAATCCAGCTGTATTAGACTTAGCCTTTTACAAAAATTTTGACTTAAACTAGATATATATAAGTATGAGAAACCCCATGAATGTAAACATAAATTCTTGCTTCAAAACTTTATTGTCTCTTAGCATAAAGCTTTAACTTGCACATTTGAGTAGATAAACTTTAAAAGCAATGATACCTTAACTGTGGGGTAGATATCTGCTTTATATAATTATATTATGTAATTACACTATAGCTATTAAAGTGAATTATATATTTTTATATAATAGAATTAATATTATACATCTGCTCAATATATGCAATAGTACTATTAATATATATATGTGCCTATACAATCTATACTTTTAAATTAATATATATATATATATATATATGTTTTTTAGATAAAAAAATTATAATAAAACAAGCGGCTATAGCTCAGTTGGGAATTCTTTTCTCTCTCACAAATATCACTTTTTATAGCAAAAGTGAATTGAACAAGAACTGAGAGAGCAACCAACTGCCAGAACGCACTGCAATTATATAGAGCAGTGAACAACGGCCAACCACCCAAGCATAGGGAAGTCTATCCGCCTGACTGTGCGCAGCACATAGAAATGGACAACTTGCCTGCGCTGATATTGATTTTTAATAAAAGTAATACAAAGGATGCTATGATGGATGTACCATCTGACGACCTTCCTGCTGGACTATGCCCCAACATGACAAGAAATGGGGAAGGGCAATCTACCATGTGCACACCAAGCAACAATCTGGCGACACGAATGATGACAAAATGCACAAACACATAAATGGGTCATGGAGCCCTAACAACAAGCGTGGATGACGGGGTCAACTCCCTAGGATCAATGACCGCTGACACCCAGACAACAAGAGCAACCTTCCAGGAGTGAGGCTCGATGCTGAGAATAGCAGAGTTGGAAATATTCCCCATTGAACCTCAATCAGCAGGGGGACTGGGACCTCGCAGGGTGAGAAAATTATTGCCAATAAGTTAAAAACCCAAACAAAGTATTGGTAGGATCCAAAACTGACTTGGATTCAAATAACAAAAATTGGCATTTCAAACCAGCAGAGCCAAGCAATAAAATGTTTTCTTCTGTAATGGATAAACTTACCAAGTCTGCTCAGGGTATTTGAGTGAAGAACAAGTCAGGCTCCAATTCCAAAAAGCCCAGTCAGGGGGGTGAATGGTCCCTAACCAAAATTGGTTTGGCAACATGAGTAATTCATTGGGCGGGACGCCCTATACTATTGGGCACAATCCCCAATGAAGGCATACTTACAGGGGGCCCTAGCTCAACAATGCATCAATGGCTGATCCCAAATAGCCAATCGCTGACCCAAGATGGTCCATTGGGGACCAACCAAGGCGGGGGTGAAACTATATTGGGGACCAAATCTGAGGGATCAGACACCCAAGAGTGTTCAGCAAAAAAACTAAAAATATTACTAGGAAGGGTGGAAACCCCAACAGCAGTCAAGGCAATGGCCAGGGCCCTGGTAAAGTTTACACCAATCCAGTCAGACATGTTAGTGCATTGAGGCGTGTCCACCTGTGAGGTCAAACAATGAGAGGCCCTCCAGTTTCTATACTCTACGGCGACTCAGTGAGTCTCTAAAGGTATCAAGCCAGCCATCACAGCTATATGGCTTGACCATAAATTTTCTTCCAGAGTGGCCAAACCCTGGCTTAACACCCAAATCTCGATCTAAATGGTGGTACAATTCAAGGTGTCCCAAGTTTGAACCAAAGATGCCCTAGAATGGATGAAAATCCCCATGGACTACAAGGTGATAGAGGCCACAATCCGCGAGGATTTAAACCCGGCGGATGCAAAAGCCTGGATGGAGGCCAGAATCAACCTATTAAACGCGATGGAGTACAATAAGGTGGGCATTACAGCACGACACGCCCAGGCTGTTGGGAGCTCAGGCCTCAACCCAACATATTTAGCCGAGTACACTAAATAATTCCCAAATGCATTTTTGGCCCTCAAATGGGCCTAACACTCCATTCCAGTGGACATGGCACTGGAATGGTATAACATTACTTTTTTCCTCAGAGGAGGCACTAACGTGGATCTCAGCTGGGTTCAAAGCAACTGAGGCCTTACACTGGTTGTACACCCAAATTCCACCAGCCACCGCATCAGACCTGATGAAAGCGGGCTGGACAAAGGAAAAGGTGGTGGAATGGGGACCCTTTCTGGATTGGTCACCGGAAGAGGCCATCAATTGGTCTGCTAACAGATTCACACCAATAGAGATAAATTACTGGTTCAGAGCAGGGGCCAGTATGAACCTAGTGCGCAAATGGGCAGAGCTGGGGGTGACTAAACTAATTCATGAAACTCTTAGAGGCCAACCATTCCCAATTGAAAAGTGGAAAACCTGGCATGATGCCACAACTCTCGCCGAGGCTGCAGACTGGGATGCAGTGGGGTTCACCCCCCAATCAGCCCAAAAGTGGATGGAACATGAGATCTCGCCACAGGCGGCAACAGCAATAAAAGGGGTTACGACCCCAGACTTAGGCCGAGATTGGCTCAAAGCGGGGATCCGCATCAAAACTATCCAGGATTGGAAGCAATCCTTCCCAGAACTGACATTAGCAGCCCCATATGCCGCTTAAAGCTTCACCCCCTCAGAAGCATTCCAATGGAGTGAAGCGGGTGTTCCAGCAGACATGGCATGGGTATTTACAGATGGGGGCTGGAATAGTGTCGCAGTAAGGTACTGATGCCAGCGTAGCTCAATTATGCTGGAGGTCCTCCAACAATACCTCCACCCAACGTGCGGCCCAGAATCTGCTCTCAAGTGGTACCAACTGGGGTTCTCACCATCGGAGGCCCTAGAGTGGCAGAGCCTAGAGATTGGAGTGCAAATGGCTAGAAGTATCAACCGCCATGGTATCAACATTCGCCAGATCAAAGCATTCCTCAGCCAGGGTTTCAGCCTCGACAAATTAGTAAGTTGGATTTTGAAGGGAAAGACCCCCGCAGAAGTACCCAAACCAAGCGCGAGAACCAAATCTTACAGCGCCGCAGTGGCGCATACCAAAGACAACACCTGGAATGGAGCAGGGAGCCACATCAAATACATCTATCAATTGATCAGCGGGGGCTTTACAGATCGCCAGGCACCAAAATCATACCTAAAAGATGCTATCTGAATCCACCTGCAACTAGTGGAGGAGGAAGAATGGTCTGACCTGATATTGTTAATTTATCAGGAATTAGAAGAAGTCCTAGCTGAAGGAACTTTGATCATCACTGGGTACCCAAATGGGGCTATATAGATATAGTGATCCCAGGCGAGTTGGACTGCAAGAAGCTCCTCGAAATTGGTATCAAGTACAAGGGGATTTATCTGCAAATGGAGCCGACCAGATATGCCAACCAAAATGCAAGGTGGTAACCTTCCAGAACCTCCCCACTGATCGCAAACAGGAGTGGGTGCATGAAGCAATCTGGACCGGATTGTCATACTATGGGGAAGTATGAGAATTCCAGCAAGCCAGTGGAGATTACATTGCAAAGTGCCTTTGCCCTTGGACAGTGGAAGCGCTGTATGAACTGGCACCCTGGATGAAACTGAATAAAATTGCTCTACCCAGATTCATCCACCTGCCCAGCCTCAATAGGGTAGTATATGTCAAACAGGAGGATGCCAAACAAGTGTGCCAGTTCTGCTACCAGACCGGCCACACAATGGTTCAATGTCACCATTGTAAAGGTAAAACTACTTGGGAGTATGAATATGACCCCATCAGGGGAATTACCAAGGTGGGCACCAAGACCTTCCTCCTCTTGAAAGCTAGAGAATGGATCCCACAAAACTTAATGGAGATAGCGGATATGAAATGCCAACGACAAGAATTAGACCTGGCACACAGAGAGGCGTGGGAATGGGAAATGGCAAAATGACCTGAAACAGATGACAAACTGTTTATAAATCTGAACCCTGAGTCTTATGCAATGGATGAGGGAACCGTCCCAGGACCAACAGAGAAACATCCAACCCAAGCAGAATGGATGGTTCATGAGGAGGAAAGATGGCAGAAGGCAAACCTGAAGAAGTCTCCCAAGTAAGGGCAGACACAGGATACCAGCAAGTCAAAATTGAAGCCTGACAAGATGAAAGGGAATACAAAAATGAATCAGAAGTCATCAGAAAATAAGCCTGAGGTGACCGGTGAAGAATTAGTGGGAGCAACAAAATTGACAAAATCAGCTGGGCAATCACCAACTAAAAAATTGAGTTCTGCTGATAAATTGAACAAAGCGGTGCAAATCTAGCCAATGGATGAGGGAGAATCCACTGGTCCACTTGCAGGGAACAAGAGGCACCCAGACCCAAACATAAAACCATCCCCATTAACCATCGACAGGGAGATGGGGATGGCAAACAAATTCCTGGTGCACAAGATGCCCAGGAATATAATTCCAGTCTTAATTACCCAACCCCAAAAACCAAATATCTCACCCCACCAACCATTGACACCACCACCATTGACCAGCCAGACCTCAGTATGGGACTCGATCCACAACCCAGACAACACATAACCTCATACCCATGGGTCAGGCAGCCAGAAATGAGGATAGCGACTACAAATGCTCAGGGGATGGTGAGCATACAAATGAGGAGGAGGAAAATGCACCACTTAAAAACTAATAATAATATTGACCTAATTTTTATCATAGAAACACAAGCTGGTAACCAAAAAGAAATGGTGCTGAGCTCGAACTGTGACATGAAAAACCATCTGTGGTCCCACCAGATAGGCTACCAAGCCCTATGGATGGACCACGTGGCAATAGTTGCAATGGACAAGAAAATAGACCTGGAAATTACAGAAGAAACTCATGCCAGTAGGATCCTGATAGTGATGGCTACAAACAGAGAGACTGGTAGGAGCATACAAGTGGTAGCAGTCTACGCCCTGCTGAAGCTCCACAAAAACTGTATTTTTTGGGAATTCTTAGTGGAAGTACCATCTGAAGCGATGACTGTAATAGCAGGTGACCTGAACTGTTGGATGAATGCGAGCTGGGATACATACCCAATGAGAGAACGTCCCAACAGTAAAGCTGACGAGATGCTCAATTACCTAGTCAAATTGGGGGATGTGCCTAACAATTGACAAAGAGGACAATGACCCAGCCAATCAACGCGGTGGTTATATGACGCCGCCTGATTCCCACTGTCAGGAGCACATTTAGACTACATCCTCATGTCATCGGACCTCAGGATGATGATGTCCAACAGCAAGGTCAGCATAAATACTGAAAGTGACCACATGTTTGTCCAGGTGTAGATTGGCCTTGATGAACCTCCGAGGAACCACAAGTGGCAACTGGCACTAGCCATGCTGAGGAATGGGGATTGGCGCCAAATGGTTGACGCGGGACTGGATCAACTGGTAGCGCATCTGGACAACTGCCCAGAGTTGGACCCACTATAATGATGGACCCAGATCAAAGCAAAGATGAAACATGATAGTATGAAGTTTAATAACCACCTCCTACAAGAGAACAGCCACCATAAAGCAACTGAAGTCTAAATTAGAAAGGCTGAGGCTCACCCGCTGGGACAGTGAGGACTGGTGGAGCGAGTACTAAACAACACACAAAAAGTATTGGGCCATAATGATGAAGCAAGACTTAGAGAGACGGACTAATGCAACTTACCAATATCAGAGCCTAGCAGGGACAATGACCAAAGAGGGCCTGAAACACCTCAAGGAAATCCAAACTAAGGCTAGGGTATGGGAAGTGGAGACAGCGGATGGGTAAGTATCATCAGACCCCAAACAATTAAGCGTGAGGTTGAGCTTTTTTATGGCAATCTTTAGACAAAGAGAAATAGGCAAAATGGTGACAAAACCCTTATTGGCCTGGCCAAGCTGGCACTGGGTGGCTGTACACTGGAAGACGTTGCCAAGCTATCTGCCAAACTCTCTATCAACAAAGTTAAGAGGGTGCTAAAGGAGTCACCAAGAATGAAAGTGCCAGGCCCCAACAATATGTGTGCAGAAATACAGCATATTCCAAGACCGCATAGCGCCAGAGCTCAAAGCCCTCTTTAACCACTGCTTGAACAATAGCAAGAAAATTCCGGGAGGCCATGAGACCCAAATTGTACTTCTGTACAAAAAAGGCCTCAAATGCCAACTTCAGAACTGGCGCCCAATTACACTATTGAATGCCAATTATAAACTGCTCACGCACATAATATCTAATTGGCTAATGGCAACAGCACCGCGCATGCTCCATAGTGCCCAGCACAGCTTCATCAAAGGCCATAGTATATGGGACAGCATTGGTTCAGTCCAGAGCATACTCCAGGATATGAGGGGCATTGAACAAGGATACCTTATGTCTCTCACCATGAAAAAACATATGACCGAGTAGTGTGGTCATTCCTAAATGAGGCACTAAAGGTGGTCAGTATCCCTGACACATTTTGAGCATGGATAACGATGCTGTGCTCAGGCCTGGTAACAAAGGTTATGATTGCAGATGGTGCAACCAATAAAATCCCTGTCAGGCAAGGTCTCTGCCAAGGAGACCCTATGTTACTGATACTCTTCAACTTTGCAGCTAACATTCTACTGGCAGCAGTGGACATGTAGCTTCAGGGTTTAGTCCACCCTAATCAAATGCCACTGAAGATGCTAGCATTCGCTGACAATGCAGTAGTTGGAATAAGCTCCTCAACTGACCTCCAGGGCGCCAAGGAACTATTAAACCTCTATCAGCTCGCATCAAATGCAAAAATCAATTTGGCAAAAACCCCAGTGATGAAGGTCGGCAACCTGAGCTTTAGCCCGCCAACTGACACAATGTCGATTACAAGCTCCCAGACAGTCCAATACCTCGAGATACTCTTCAATGACAAGGGACCAGCGGTACTGTAGATTAGACAAGAAGTATTGTCAAGCTTATCAATCCAAATGGCATGCTGAAAAAGTGCCAGACTATGCCTCAAGGAGAAAATGCAGGCAATAAACATCTTCATCTTCTTGAAGCTGTGGTATGTTGCTCACGTGCTGCCAATGAGCCTGAACTTAGATAAGAAAATCAGGTCAACGCTCCAAACTTTCATGTGGCTTAAGGCGAAGGTGGCACCAATTCCTTTGGAAGCCCTGTTGAAACCAAAGAACAAAGGAGGCATGAGCCTACTGGACTTTAAATCTCATGCCCGGTGCATATGGGGGAAGTCATTTCTGAAGCTAACACAGATGCACATGCACTGCCCAACCCTAGCATGGGGCGTGAACTGGGCAAGAGCCCAAGGCCTCCAAGAGCGGTCTCCCCTGATTGATACACGAATGGATGGTGAGCCACCCGCGGATAACTTCCCAAAAAGGTGCCCCACACTACTGGTGACTATGCAATTGGGCCATGCGCCAGGGTGGGTGGTCATTTGAGTGATTGGACTGAGAGGCTGACCAAATTCAGAGTGACGTTGAAGCACATAATTCTGCAATGATTTCTGCAATGAGCTGGGAGGAGCATAACCAATTTGCCAACAAATATGCAGCCAAGTCAATCAGAATAAGGTACAAATTGATGCTGATAGAATATGGGGATCCACTCCCAAAACTGGGGTGTAAACCGCCCACCCATCCACGAATCCTAAATGACTGGACTACCAAAGGCCATGACACCAAATACTTGACAAAGGAGTTGATTTCAGGCCTGAACTCCCACTTGGTTATGGCCAAACAGCGTTCAGTAACCTGGCAGATCCTAAATTGGGCATTCAAATTGGGCAAATACAGCAGGCCAGACTACCAGCACAAAGAATGCCCCATATGCGAAGAACTGGAAGCGGACATAGCACACCATTGTTTATGAATGCGCCATGATTAAAAAATACTGGTTTACGATGCATTACATCTTATCAGGTGAACATTTGCCACAGGGTATAAATCCATCACAGGACCTTTTCTTTACAAAAACCCTAAAAACAGCTCTGATCCAACTACAAACCTTCATTTACCATTATTTTGTATGGGTAATTCACTGTGCGCTTGTCACCAAGGTCTTGAGCAACAAACGCCCCCATCACAGAGGTTTGGTATTGAAGACCATTCAGATTGTTACCGATCAGCTCTGCCAGATATCAAAATTCTCGCGCATAATCCCCAGGTGTTATAAAGCCACACATTTGGCTTTTCCTGCCAGATCGCTCATCACATGCAATGAAACCACTAATTGACTGAGAATTGAATGACCTGTAAGCCCGCTGATGCTAGAACCATGGCTAGCAATGGCAATCGCTGATCAGCAATGGTCAGAGGTGCTAGAACTCTAGCGGCCTGAAACCCTGGTCCTTTTACCCTTGGCCAAATTGCCTGTATTCCGCCCTCCCCTCTTACTTTCCCTTAAATTCTATTTTAATAAAGTATGGAGTTTTTTTAAAAAAATAGCTCAATTGGGAGAGCGTCAGATTGAAGATCTGAAGATCCCGTGTTCAATCCATGGTGGCTGCATTAATTTCAAGCAAAGTTAATATCAACTAAATAAATATTTTTTAATTTATAAACAAAAAAGTATGCTTGCACTAATCAACTTTGATGTGTTATATCATCTATAAAAGGCTAGCTGCAAATCTGTACAATTATGGAGTATAAGCATTTTTATTTTATAGTAGCTGTATTATTCAGCCCTGCTAAATTGGCATCAAACCAATTCTACACTTGATTGGTGAGAATTTTTATTTGATATTTTTAGATACCATATATATATTTACTTACTATTGTGTGTAAACAATTCTGTTTTATAGTTTAGGTTTGGGGAGCAACCCCTGTGGTTTAATTAAAAATTTTTCCATTTCAGATTAAAAAGGGAGGAAGCCAATGGACAACCCTATTATCACCAAGGGCAACTTAGCCCATGTGGTAGATGAGAGGTGAGTGACAGCATATCTTTTGAAAATTGTATCATCCCCCATACCAACTACATATAAGTTGACCAGAAAATATGAGGTGTGCGCTGTGAAGTGGCAGAAGCCAGAGGCTATCACCAGCAGTTGGTCAGCAGCAATTCTCTTCCACAAAAGGTAGCTCTACCAGTTCAAGTTCTGCCAAGAAAATTAAATAAATATCCAGTAAAACTAGATTAATTAAGTCAGAATCAAGCATATAAATTACCCAACTTTTATTCTCCTTTGTTGCTGGTAGTCACAAGCCCATCCCTGATAGATACAGGTGCAATAAACCCTTCCCTGCTCAATGGACCAGCCATATGTGGCCTGGCCATGTGCACACCCACTTGCCTGCCAGACAAAGAAATTATGATCTATCAAGTGAAATTATACCAGAAGGGAAAATTTGGTGGCAAAATTTAAGCCTAAGTTTTCTGGATAGGCTGAGATTAATCTAGCATTGTAAAGTTTTTAAAATGCAATTAACCATGGTTAAATTGTTTTTTAACTCTAATGACAAATAATAATTTTTTTTCCTATTTTTTGATGAGCTTATAAGGCAGCATACCTCAACATGTTCCTTTGTCGCTCTAATTTTTCCTTTTCTGATAATATAGTTGAAAAAACCCTAAAATCCAATATCTTATTTGCAAGTTTAATAAGTTCACTAAACATCTGGTAGATATGATTTTAACTTTGGTAATCCTTGGATGGTGTTTGCAGGTGCTCTAATTTCTTTGCACTCTACAGTATGAATGGCTGTACCAGAGATATTCTGGTTGGTTCTTTAAGTGTTCACTCACCTTGAGTTCCAAGACAGTCTTATTATTAGCATCACGCTCAATGACATATATACTGATAAATGATATATCAATCACATTGTATTTTGGTGAAGAAATACAAATTGACAGATAATGAATATATATACCATTTCAGCTACTAGTTGTGGTGTCCAATTGATTTAATAGTTTAATAGTTTATCAAGTTGCTGATAGTTATTTGGTTGATACCATATTACATTATATGATATCTATGATTTATTTAATAGCCATTGAAAAGTCTTAAAAAGGTAGTAAATGGCAAAACAAATAAAATTTTATTGACTATACCTATGACTGACATATGCCTAGTGCACGCTATATTATATATATATATATACTAACTTCCAGATTCATATGCTTTGCCATGGTGTTTATTATTAATCAGATGACTTGAATTGGTCAAATTTATAAAAAAGATAACCATTAACTACTAAGCTAAAATTATTAAACCTATAAAATAACCAAAATAACCCATAAGCACTTAAAACCCATTTAAAAGGAATTATTTAGTGGTAGTAGGAGCTACCATGATAGGCAATCACATTATCCTCCTTTAATTTAATATCCATATATTTATTCACCTTTATAAAATAAGATAATAAGTGGGGCTAGGAGGAAACAATGTCCCATCCTAGACAGTATGGGTTTTAAACCTGTTAAAATCAAAGCCACATCAGAGGGGTAACAGGTTTCACCCTGCTAGGCAACCAACCCATTTTAATTTTTTTATATCCATATTTTTACTCAAGTTTTTTGATATAAAATAATAAAGGGAATAGGAAAAAATAATTTTTGTCTTAGCCAGTATAGGCTTCAAACTTTTACAAACCAAAACTTGCACCAGAGTAATAGCAGGTTCACCCTTTAGGCAACCATCCTTTTTTTATCATCATATCTTTATTTAATATTTTAAAATATTATAACTTATAAAATAAGTGGAAAGTAAATGATACTTTGTCCTAGCCAGTATAGGTTTTGAACCTGTTCTGAAACAAACCTGCAGCAGATTGATAGCAGGATGTACCCTGTTTAGCTAAGCACCCTTACATAGCAAACCTATTTAACCTATTAAAGCAATCAAAAAGCACTAAAATTCTAGCTAAAACATTATCGATAAAAAGGCTCCCTACCTTAATATAGAATAGATTCTTCATCTAATTTACAATATGCTCTTCAGTAAGTGCCTATAAACTAATAACTGTTTTACTAAATCTTGAGTTCTGGCTCATGTGATTTATGTATATGAAAAAATTAGCCTTTATTACATAGGTATTTTTTTGTTTATCTTTGGTTAGGAATTAATATTTTAAAAGACCCTACATAATTTAGAATCTAACACTTAAGGGGCATATACACAATAAATCTATGTAGTAAGTTTTTAGTTTGGGAGAATTTATATC
>JAKSZP010009587.1:0-86944 GCA_022478985.1 Massospora cicadina | reverse complement strand
AGCGCTCTAACGCTTTACACTCATCCTGTGTCATGTGCGGCCAGTATGGAAGGCTGTTCCACCGCCTGGAGAAGTGCCCTACCTCTAAAGTGATATGGCGTTTAAGTTCAACGTCTGCTGGGCCAGGATCAAACGCATCCCTTCAGTCTGTCAAGAGATATGTTTGCTCTATCAATGGCCTCATCCCTTCCACCCTCCCTCCGTGCTCTGGTGGTTGCAATCGCCATGTGGACCATCCACACGATTGTCTTAGATGCCATCGCAGGCTCCACCCCCACCCTCCCAGAAACTGTCCACAGAATTCAGTCTCATTTGGTGGACCACTTTCAAGCGTGGATGTTTGGATACCTCCCACCGCGTCACCGACAGCTGGTCTCCTCCTGGTTCCCAGTCTGGTTCATCAAATCAGACCCCTTCCTCCACACGTGCTCAATAGTGGCTACGGCCCCTTCACACGTTCCCTCCTCCCCATAAGTGGCGTTCCCGCTGGCAACAAGAGATAGCATCGCTTCTCTGGGGTGCCTCCCCTGGTACTAAGTTTTGTCTCTTCTGAGTCATATTTGGAAGTGTCCGTCCCATGGTCGGCCTTCCCCACAACAAATTTAAAAATTTAAAAAAGATGGAATTCATTGCCCTTTAAAAGGTAGACGTCATGTTACACAGCCCTTGTGGAATTCTAGTTGGCTGATATAAACCTTGTGGGGTATTGCACACTTCTCTTGATCTTCTTTTGGGAATTCTATCTACCAATACAACAAGATTAGATCCATGGCTGAAAAGAATTTTGCTTCCCCTAAACAATCTAATGCGTTGTCTATCCTTAGTAAGGGATAAGGATCATTTTTGATATTTTTAGTTGGCAACAAATTGATTACCACTCAATTGGACATGTCCTTTTTCTTCACTATCAGGATTGGACTAGCCCATGTGCTTGAGGAAGGCATGAGAAGCCCATGTTCAATCAGCATTTTAATTTCTTAAGGAACCACTACCTCAGCAGCATTGAATTGACAGACTGGTCTCATTTGTATTAATCAAATTTCTCTAGTATCAACCTTTTGAATAAATTTTTTAGCACATCATAGGTCAAGATAGTCCTGATAAAATATCAATCGAAATTTTAATAAACAATCTGATTAAATCCTTCTACTGATGTTCCAATAACCCATCAAGTTTTCTAGATACACTAGTACAAGGATATATTTAGCAACCTCCTAAATAATCCCATTTCAGATGCATCCTAAAATTGCAAAATTCTCCAATTTTGGTTATTGGGATTAAATAAGAAAACTTTATTATTTTCTTTCTCATCACCTTCAACATAAAATACTCAAATTGCCATTATGACTTGTATTTCTTTTTTTTAGTACTAGATGGTCCCAACCTGAGGGGGGGATTCATCGATGTTTATTAAATTATGCCTGGGCTCCTAAAAGCCTGAGGCGAGGGAAGGGGAGGGAGGAGGCATTGAGAAAGGGAGGGGGGTTTGCGCGCCAGAGCCGTGCTGCATTGACAACTGAGTGGGGGAGGGTTGGCGACATAGTGCAAACCTTCAGGGCCATCCCAAAGTGTACCTGAAAGTGGGTGATTATGTGTGGAAGGGTCCACACCTGCTGGTCAAAGGCAGCACGATGGAAGGAGTTATGGATGGTCCAGATGGCTGTGGTATAGGCGAGGACACGGAGGGGTTGGTGGCAACCAGGCAACGTCTGCTCGAACGTGAGGTCTTGCACAGGGTGTCCAGACCAGGGCTGAGCATGGAGGAGCGCGTGGGCCTTTGGCCAAAATGCGGCAACACCTGGACAGGTAAAAAAATGATGGAGGTGGGAGTTAATAGGCTCCACACAGCGGGGGCAGCTTTGGTGCTGGAAGGTAGGGCCGGTCCAGTCCCCTGTCCTGTATGAACAGTGGAGCACCCTCCATAAGGTGTTGGACACCTTTGTTGACAGGATGGGGTGATAGACGTCCTTCCACAATTCCTTAAGGTCAAATCTCACGGAGGGAGGGAGGAGCTCAAGGAGCCTTGGGCGGATGGGAGGACGATTTTGGGGGTTGAGGCGAGTTGTGACAACTTGTCCATTGTGTACAATTGCATGGCGACGGGGGCTGAGGCCAGGGCCTTCCCTTCTGTATGGGAAGGCATGGTGGATCCGCGCGCCTACTCGTTTCAGGGCAAAGAGAGCCTGGTTCCAGTAGGGGGATGAGGATGGTTTCAGGCGATGGCCTGGGTGGTTTGTGAGCCACTCCCTAATGAGGTCAGAGGTGCTCTAGAAAGACCCAGAGCTGCTGACACTGACTGGCGGAGGGCGGGCGCCCATTGGGGCATGGGGGTTGCGTCCCAGCAGACAATCGGCCATAGGAACTTCAGGAAGATTGTGGTGGCATGGGATCGCGTGTCCAGAAGCCCTAGACCCCCTTCATTGCAGGGTCAGGCAATGGTTGAGAGGGCCATTGGTGGATGGTTTGAGCCCCAGATCCAACAGCGGAGGAGTACATTGAGCCGCGTATAAAAGGCATCTGTGAATGGGCAGACGTGCGCTAGGAACCAGACTTTGTAGAGGAGGAACACATTGACCATCAGAGCTCAACCCTGGGGGGTGATGTGCCACCGGTTCCAGCTGGCAATCCTGGAGTTAACTGCTGCGAGGAGCAAGTCCTCATTGTCTTTTAGCGCAACTCCTTGTTGGTTGGTGAGAACTCCCAGGTGACAGAAGGTACCGCGCACAGGTTCAATACCAAATGGTGGGGGGAAGGTGGGGGAGCTGACCTGTACAACTGTTGTCTTGGAGGTGTTGACCATGGCGTTGGACGCCTTGGTGTACCCCTCAATAGTCACAGCAGCGAGAGCAACATCCCCAGGGCAGCCAAATGCAATGGCGGTGTCATCTTCAAATGCCATGGTGTGGGTGGGGGCTTTATCTGGCACCAGAATCCCTGTTAGCTTGTCCTGTAAGGAGGCCAAGAGGGGGTTGAGGGTGATGTTAAAAAGGATAGGGCTCAGGGGGTCCCCTTGCCGGAGACCTTGTCCAACTGGTACTGCCACTGTAAAACCCATTGGCGCCAGGACTCTGGTGTGGAGCTGGTCATAGAACGCTGATATCCAGCGCCTAGCTGCGGGGGGGAGATGGAAGCGGGCCAGGGAAGCATTAGTATACTTCCAGGCCACCCGATCATATGCTTTTTCCATATCCAGGAGAGCCACAAAGCCATTCACCTTACGAGAGTTAACAGTCAAAGTCACGTAAAGGTCACAATAGTATTCCCATAACGACCTCCCCGGAATAAAACCGTGCTTGGATGGGGAGAGGCGAGGTGACACCCATTTGGTGATGCGGTTGGCCAGAAGCTTCGTGAAGAGCTTGTGGTCTGTGTTGATCAACGCTATGGGGCGCCAGTTCGCCAGGTTCTCAAGGTCTGACTTCTTGTGAATGAGGGTCGTGATTGAGCCTCTGGAGTCAAGGTGGACCTTGCCATTCACCAAGAGTGCAGCGAATAGGTCGCGGAGGGTTCTGGCTATCACCGCAGGTTCCAAAAGGTACACCTCAAAGGGTATTCCATCTGGGCATGGGGCTTTAAGCCGTGGGGATTTCAGAAGGGTTTTCATCACCTCCTGGATGGAAATAGGCGCCAGTAGAGCCTCATCAGCCCGTGGGTCAATGGGTGGCTCTGAAGCCTGCCACAGAAAGTCTTGGATGTCCGACGGGTCCACCTGGGTGGCATGGAAGAGGCTGGAGTAGAAGCGGTGTAGTTCCTGCGTGATTTCCTCCTTATCCGAAGTGGTTGTAGTGCCAATATTCAGTGCAGTATAATCCTGCGTTGTTGACCGGGCTTTCTGTTTATGAAAGAAGAAGCGGGTGGGGCGTTCCCATTGAGCATAGTAACGAGATGTTGTAAAGTTTGCTGCCCGTTCTTCCTGCAGTGTGAGCTCCAAGCGGAGTGCTTCCTGCGCCGCTTCCCAGTCTTCCAACCATCTGGGAGAGGGCGAAGGCTGGCAGTTTCGCTCCATATGTCTGATTCTGGCTTCTGCCCTTTTGACTCTGGCGCGAGCTGCGGTCATCTGGGCTTTGGCACAGTTGTAAGCAACGCGGGTGATGCCCTCCTTGGTCACCGCCCATATAGCCTTGTGGTCAAGCAGGTGGGGTGGGGGGGAGGTGAGAGTCTCCCGGATGGGCATAGACAGCTTCTCCTTAGTGAAGGGGTTGTTGAGAAGAGCTGGGGCAACCCTAGGCCAGAACCTACGCGAAAGTCTAAACGTGGTGGTGAGGACAACGGTGAGTGACCTGTGATCACTCAGATGGTTGTCACGAGAGATGGGAGAGGAGATGCGGCCAATTAGCAGGGGGCCAATCAGTGCCATATCTATGTGTGACGCTGACTGGAAAGCTCCTTCATCATACTGGATCCTAGTCATGCAACCTAGGCCAGACGCGGAGGGTGGAAGCGCATCCATAAAGCCACTCAGGCAAAGGAAATCCTGGAGGCGACTTGATTCAGGGCGTTCCTTTGCTGAAGGGGGGTAAGAGTCATGGACGCGACTTATGGTTATGTTGAAATCTCCCAAGAGGACTGTATTCCGTGGGAGATTGAGTTGGACGAGCTCTTCCAAGAGCCGGTTTTGCTCCTGACCTGCATTAGGCAGGTAGATGCTTGCAGCGAAGAAAGAGAAGTCAGGAGTGGTGAGTTTGGCCAGTATGAGGCGGCCACCTAGATATTGTGAAAAAGAATGGTTTTTGACCCAGGGATTCAAAACAATAAGGGCGGCATGGTTTGTCCAGAAAGAGTTGCCTCCAAACTGTTCATTCCATGCAGATTGTTCGTGGGGGAGGATATGGGGCTCCTGGACAGCAGCGATGTCAATTTGTTCTGACCTGAAGTTGTGGAGGAGGCGGGATCTCCGCTTAAAGTCCCGCAACCCATTCGCGTTGATGGATTTCAGGGCTAGGATGCTGCCGTGGGGACTCATAGCTGTTCCCCTCCATGTCCTGGGGGTTGCCAGCGCTTAAACCTGCTGCTGTGAGGCGGCTAGTTTTGAGTCCTTTAGCTTGACTAACAGCTGCAATCCATGAGGAGTGTCGAGGGTTCTGAGGGGAAGGAGAGGGTGGGGGGAGGAGGACCCAGTAAGCCAGCCTAGGATGCTGCCCCCGCTCCATTGCAGGGGAAGGACCTGAGGGTGCTCAACAGCGACCTTCGCGGTGTCCCTATTTGATGATTCTGAGGCCATATTCACTTCCTCCAACACTTCAAAGGAGCCTCGCGAAATGGACTGTGGGGTTGGGGTAGGACTCTTTGAGGTGGCACTTCTACTGCAGGCCGCGGGTTACCAGTCCATGCTGGTGGGCATAGCTCCATTGGGAGCTGAGGGTTAATGCAATAAATCGCTGGTGGAGGTTGGTGGGGGTGCCGCGGAGCCCTGAGTGGGGGTGGCTGACGAGGGGCGCCCTGTGGGAGATGCCTTGCGCTTGGTGAGAGAGGAAGTTGACTCTGGGAGATTGGAGGGGGTGCCCACTGGAAGGGGGGCATGAGCGCGAAGGATCCCATACCAATAGTGGAATTAGCTGTTTCAACTGGTAGGCGTAAGGCCTCAGGGGACAGGTCTTGAACGGGAACCCATTTTGTGGGTTATGGAATTGCTGCTGCAGCCACGTGGGATCGTTTTTGGCCTGGTTTAGGCCCCTGGGTGGTGGCTAAGAGGGCTTGTTTTTGAGCTGTGCAGCCACTATACAAGTGTCCAAGGGCGTTGCACCATGAACACCAGGGGCGCGCCTGATCAGGGTCGACAAAAAAGATCTCAGGGCATTCCCCAACTACCTCCACACGAGGAATAACCTCAATGTTGAGGGATACAGTGGGGGAGGGGATGAACGACGCCCTAGCAGTGCGTGATCTTTGGGTGGGAGCATAATAAGAGGGGACGCTAAAGTCCAATGAAAGAACAGACCCAAACTCCATTAAACCACGATGGAGCGCCAGTTTAAGAGACTCAGGATCAACAGTTGTTGGTAGGTTGGAAAAAGTAACTCATGAAGTTTTCTCCTGGTTAGAGCATGTGTGGGAGATGCAAAGAGATCCACGCGGAATAATGACCTGGAGGGTGGCAGCATGGTCAGCAAGGGCAGCTTCAGTGAAGCTTACATCGATGTAGTGGCCCTCCACTGATTCATGGATGGTGGTGTTAATCGGGAATATCTCTGCGATCGCTGCAAAGTATGAGAAGTAATCCTCCGTATAGAATTCAAAAGGGTTATGCCCATAATAAAGGCGAATCACGTGGGAGAGGGTTGAGAGAGGTAGAGCTTTTTGCGCTCTAGTTTCGGCCCATTTCTTATTAAAATCAGCAATAAACGCCACTTCACGGGGATCAGCTTTGGGTAGCGTTGGTGCCAGAGGTTTTTGCCATGCCCCAGTGGCTCCTTTGGTATGTTTGTGTTTGCTTTGGGCTGCAATCGTGGGTTGAATGCAAGCTGGTGGTTTGGACAAGTTTGCGGAGTTCCCCTGTTGCTGGAATGTTCGAGCAGTTGCTGGCGGCATATTGAATTGAGGGGCGGATTGTTGGGCCTTGCTAAATTGGGGAGGCCCATCCAGATTGGAATTAATTCCAGCCAATTGAGAGGAGGGCGATGTTTCATCACCATCCCAATCTATTTGGGTAAATTCAGCCCGAGTATTTGCTGTGATTTCGTGGGCAAAACTCACTGGATGATTGGTGAATTGGTCGTTTTCAGCATATGGAGATAAAGTGCCGACTTGAGAAGTGCCAATTACAGGGTTTAAATGGGATGGGTGAGATTGGAACTGGTGTGAAGTTCCGAAATCCAAACCATTTGAATCCCATTGGGAAGAGTAGATTGTCCCAATTTGGTGCTTAGTGAACCAGAATGTGCGGCTAATCCAACCTTACATCTGAGGGTTTGGGGGCCAGGTAGCTGGGTATCGCCCCTCTTGGGAGGAGCCAGAAACATGGCGTCAGCAATACTAGATGGGGCTGAATTAGCTGACACAATGGGGGAGGTGATTCCTGGATGGGCTGAGTTGCATTTAACTGAGTAGACGCCACTAAAACAGCGTGGGTGATGGCCTCCTTGGTTGAAGGGGGCCCAGCGGGTTGGTGGGAGGTAGCACACGCAGAGCTGTTGGGCGTGCAGGTTGCAGAAGTACGATCAGGTGAACTGGCGCTAGTTGAAGTAGCTCCAGGTTGGGTGGTGGTGCCTGCTTTCACAGCTGCTGCTTGAAAGCGGGTGATTCTGGTTGACCCTGAGGTGGGTAACTGGGGGTTGCTTCATTTGGGGGTGGTGCTGGCTCATTTGGCCGAGCCCGCGGGTTCTTTTGCAGGGTTTCCCGCCATATTTGCTAATAGTTTTCGTAAATCTCTTTAGTGGAGCTAAATTTCAAGGCTGAATTGATTTTTGAAAAGTGAGGCTTAGCAGAAAGAGATGACTTGTATTTCTCCTTAACCTGGGATCAATATTTTTAAAACTACTCAAGATAACAATCTTGACTTCTTCTATAGGGCTTCAATCTCCACATATAATTGTTAAGAATTCTAGATTTAACCCTGTGTTAACTACTTGTTTTGTTCTCAACAGAATATTACTTTATTTTTTTTCCCTCAGTGGCATTCCACAGTTTTCATTTAACTGATTTAGCATCTCCTGAATTTTCTTCTAAATAACTTGTATTGGATTGAGAAATAATTATTAAAATAAATCTATTTACAAAGTTGTGCTTCCTTGTCAGCGAAACCCCCCTTTTTGATGATATACCTAAGGCAAAGTTTGCCTCAGAATAATTAAAGATTTTTTTGTAATCACATCTTACAACAACCTTCTCAGTAAATCAGTCCCAATGAGGATCTCATAATATTGATTTGCCAAAAATATAGCTGGCGCTGAATACATCAGCAATCCTAAATCGAAGAGACAGTGCACTATATTCATTAAAGGAAACTTTAGTATTCATTCAGGTTGTCCTATATTCTTTCCCATATTCTAAATCTGAAAAGATTTTTGTTTTTATACCAACATAATTAAAGGACATTGATAGGACCATAAGATCACGATGTCTCTATCTTATACTTACTTAACTAGAATATCTTCACTAATGCACTCAGAGTAATGTAATAAACGGTTTACTGAGTGATTTGTATATCAGATGATGTCTCAGAAGAGTGAATACTGAGTGAAGAGATCAGGAAAAGATTAATTGATAGTGCTAATGAAATAAAGATGTTAACATTGGTGAGCTTCATCTTGAGCATTTCATCCTTGCCCTCGGCATTTCTCACCTTTTCCATAAGTTGCTGAGAATAAAGTCACGTGACTTCTTTCACTATCTTTGGATTAATAATCCTTTACTTTTCACTAGTATTGACATAAACAACTAAGTTTAAAACCTGATAGAGCAGATCAAGTGTATCATCATCACAAACAAATTGAAAATGTCCTAATTATAAGAAAATATTAGTTGGAATGGGATTTCTGAAAAACTACATTATTACTTATATAAACTGCTGAATCTTTTCCCAAGTCTTAGCCAGTTCCTTCTCTTGGAATGAATAAGATCTACTTGCTCTTTGGCTTTTTTCCCTAACAATGAGCTACATAATGTTCAGCTACACCACAGTTATGACAGACTTCTGGGATTTGTCCAATCATTTTGGCCCTTCTGGGGTATCCCATTAAAACTCAGTTCTGAGAATCATTATTCTACTTGTTAACATCCTCATAAATTAATTTGTTTTGGCATGAATGAGTTTATAATCTTTATTAGCACCTCAGAGTTAACCTAACTTCTTAAGATAATCCAACATTTTATGAGTGGAAGTCTTGGTTGCTAGCGCAGAATCCATTCTTGGTGCAATTCTCTGTAAGGACTAAGAGCTGTCTTCATGGCAGTACAAAATTAAGGTCAGATAAAACTTTTGCGCCTGTCAGGATTTAAATTGCTTGGTAAAATTGGTAGGCAAAAGTTAATAAGGTCTCATCTTTATTAAATTGGATACTATTAACTCCTGTTTAGAGCTAGCCATCCATAAAGAGCTGCCAAACTTGTTCATGATTGTGTCCATTGCATCTTCATACATCCAATTATCCCCATATAGGTGAAACAACGCCAGATTTTGACAATTAGTTCATATACAGTTTATGACGGTCACCACTTTCTTATAGTCACCATATTCAAAAAATTTCATATTAATATTGAGAAAAAGGCTGAGGCGTTATTCCAATAGATTTAGGTAGTTTTGGAGTACTCTAAAATCTTCAGTCACTAGTGTTATAGGAGTTACTCAGAGGTAACCCTACTGACTACTGGAGTAGTATCAGAATTAATCTACAATATGCTACAAAAACTCTAGGCATATTTCTTGGGTGCTGCTACTTTTCAATATTCCTTTCATCATCTAAGTCATAGTTGTCTGCATCAGCCTCCATCTGGGAACAGTTGCACTTATGACTTTCAATGTCCTGTAAATTATCTGGGAACAGTTGCATTTATGACTTTCAAAGTCCTGTAATTGCTTTAAGATTTGCATTACGTTTTGTAGCTGACAGAATAGTTTTTATCTGATTCCAAAGCAGCATTATGAAACATCAAATACTTAATTAATTCATTTTCTTTCATCTTCTCAGAGGTGACTTTTACATACATATCTTTGTTGAACTTCAGACCTGCTTTGATCTGTAATAATTTATTGTAACTTGTTCTTCTAAAGTAATCAGATTGGCTTATGACGCCAGTTTTAACGTATTCTGGTTCACTGTCTCCAGTTTGCTTTATAGTTTTCAGAGTCATTCTTATAAGACATGATTTAGAAAAAACAATATGGTATATGGTCTGAAAACTCAACTATTCCTATAGTGAGCACCGAATGTAAACTTTTATAGGTTTACTGCACAGGATTGTGAAACTGAATTCTTAACATAAAGGAGAATGATAATTGTATGAAGACAACTATTAAATTGAGTTCCTTCTCACAAATGTTTTAATTCCACTTAGATATCCTCTTACAGGCAGTCTATGACAACTTCTTTTATTGAATTTGAGAGTAAAAATAGATAATGGAAGTTTTCCATCTAACACTTACATAAGAGAACAATTATATATATTGTATTTCTATCTAAATTTTATCTTTTTATGATAAAACAAGGGGCTTAAATACAGAAACTGGGGCTCAATTTTATTATTTGACACCCAATGAAAACGGAATTACTCACCAATGAACGTAACTCAAATAGTCGCATTAGACATAATTAATTCATACACCTAGTTGGTATCTACCGCCAACTAGATTATGACCCTCCATGGGTTGAATTTCAAAATATTGTGCCCCAACGCCTTTATCCAACCCCATCATATTAACCTTTACAAGATAGCATCCTGCTTAGATAAAATGACCATTTTCTCATTTTCAGCAGGCTGCATTGTTTAGGTTAACCTTCAAGTTATTGTCAAGAAAAGCGTTGTCAACGCTTCTATAACTTCAAACACCCTTATTGATAGATGACAAATCCTGATCAATTCAAATAAGAAATTTAATTGCTGATAATCAGTTCAACAGTCAATCTTCTTACAAACATCGTCATCAATTATACCATACAAGCCATTAATTGTCAAGATTAAAATAGAATCCTAAAAATAAAACTTGAACTAGTGTCTCATATGAGATGTACCCTAACATTAGTTATCAAACATTGATAACTTAACATACCTTAAGATTGCTTATTAAAAAGCAAACCAAATGGGATAAGATATATAGTTTCTAGTATTCTGTTAGAACTGGATACTTTGTGCATTTCAAAAGCCCAACAGAATATCAATAAAGCCTTTGCAGAGGATCCATATTAAATTAAAGCAAAAGATATTTTGTATCACTATGGTTTTACTTTGATGCCTCCTTCAGCTACCTATAAAACCCTACAATTAAATAGTTGTTTTGGGTGAAAAAAAGGTATGGAGTAAGGGCATAAATTTTAGATCAGAGTAAGTTGACTAAACTGTCTATAAAATCAGCTAGATAGATTAATTATGGAAGATTCCAAATACTTATAGTAAAACGTCAACCAAGGTATCAGTTAACAGTTTGATTTACTCCTGAGTAATACTATCAACATTTTTTTATAAAGTTGTTAGAGAATTAGTTGGCTGAATTGTTAAATATTAGTGAAATTATATTCTTTTAAAATTTTAATACTTAAGTGGTGAGCCCATGTATTTAAATTTGATTATCTGATTTAATTTATTAACTGAAATCACAACTGATTATCAGAAAAAATAAGATATGCGGCAAGTATGCACTCATTTGTCCATATCACCCAAGTCTGATACCCAGCTGGATAGTCCTCATGTGAGTGGGTTGGCTCATAATTGAATATTGGTTTATTGTCTATTTTATACTTTTTTTGACACCAATATTTAACCAGTGGACTTATTTGTATTACTGGAATGCGCTTATAATCTTTAAGACCAAACAGAAATACTTTAATCATTAACAATGTTGTATATAACTAAACATCATTTCCAAAACCAATTATTCTAAATATTTAACTCACTAGAGAGATTTCTGAAAGCTAATAAAGATACTAACAGAAAAGTCTGAAAAAGTACTCACTGACTTGACTAAACGATTCAGAACTCCCATTCATATTACCCTCAGTTGCCAAACTCAGTGTCAACCAAAGTCACCCGCTCTCAAGAAGCAGCTGCAAAAACAGCCACCTCTGAAAATGCAGCCGCTTAACACACTTCAACTCACTAGATCTCACCTCTGCAACCTTCAAACCACCATCTCAGTGAGCGCTACATCCCAAATCCCTGCTGAGCCCCCTTCTACCTCGGAAAACATCACTCAAATATTTTTATCATGTCAGATCAATTATATGCACCTCAGCCCTTTCAGACACTTTCTTACCAATTGAGTTGGCTTTTTCAGCCCCCCTACTATTGATAAAGCTGTATTTTTAATCTTACCACGAGAAAAAATTACCACCTGTCTAACTATCAAACGGTTTCCCATATTGTTGGATCAGATGACCAATCTAGTTCATATATCACTAAATAGTGCCATCCTAATTTGATTAATGAGGAAACTAATGAATTATAATCTAGTGCTTTTCATCAGATCTAATCTTATCTGTATATATTAAACCCCTTAAACCCTACTTCTCAAGTTGGCACATACTCATCTTAATAAAAAATGACTGCATCAATCAATAGGAGAGTCCGTCCCATGAAATTATACTTATAGTTGAATCACTTTTGGAAGCATAGATTGGGATGATGACGAATTAGCGCTCTCTCCCTTTTGTCTAAAGTCAATACCAATCTGATTAGGTCAAACTAACATGCCGATGCTCAAATAACTGCCCCAGTGTCATGCAGCACCAGCTCCCACTGAAGTGAGCTAGAAAACATGAACCTCACAAACTTTCCCTCACCACCTACTCAAACTTTACCAGAATTTTAGGCTAAAGCAATTATAAGCGTACCAAGGGGCCTTTAAGGATTAAGAATGAAATTGTACTAGCAATACTAAAATTGATCCTCATTTAGTGTTTTAATTGTAATGTTGAGAAAAATAAGAAAAAGTAGAACACAAAAAGCTTTACCTTAATTAAACCCTCTTTCTTGCAAAACTTTTACTATGGGCTAATCCTGTTGAATACTACACAGAGTATTACTTCTCATACTTTACAGCAATTTATTAGACATACCCAATTAACACCACCATCCATGAATCAGTGGAAAGACATTAAATTGATGTGGATTCACCAAAGCTGTCCTTGCTGACCATTCTACCACCTTTAATGTTGTTATTCCATGTGGATCTCTATATATCACACGAACAGATTCTCACACGGAGAAAAACTCATGGGTTACATATTAATTTCTCCAAGTGATCATTTTCTTGAGTTACTTAATTTGGTGCTTCATTGTGGTTTATGGAATCTGGATCTGTACTTTCAGTAGACTTTAGTGTTTCCTCTAACTAAGCTCCCTGCAAAAGAGCCACTTGGAAAGGGGCATTGTTTATCCCCTAATCCACTGTGGCCTGCAATATAGAGGTAATTATTTTCATGTAAGTTATTTGGGTGAATTCCCAGAGATCTTTTTAAAGTCCCTGACCAAGTTCTCCACCATTGTAAATGGTGTAAATCCTTCAGGCACCTGTATAATGGCTCCATGGCTAAGAAGAAAGTCTTCTCAGTCACCACCCAGGGGCTTAAACCAGGCTAAAACGTTCCCACGTGTCTGCAGCAGCGATTCTGCAACCCAAACATAAATTACAGTCCAGGATCTTACCCTGAAGCCCTTCATTGTGAAGTTGAAACTGCAGTGCTAACAGTAGGTCCACACATTCTTGGGACTCAAGCTCCTCTCCTGTTGTACACACCCTCCATTCTTCCAGAATCAACACCCTCTACTGCCAAGCGTAAGGCATCCACCACAAGGCCATCGTCTATCACCCCCACAAAGCTAAAAAAACCTTCACCAGTCTCCACCAAGACTCTTCTGCACCAAATAGGAGCTCCTAATGAAGTTCAGCCCACCAACAATGCCTGTCAATTTACAACCTTTGGTGGACGCAACAACTCAAGGAGCCTACTCCTCCTATACTCCCACATATTGTGAAGCTCCTTTGCAGTGTTGGAGGATGATATAATGAACTAAGACTCATCTAAAGGGAATACTTATAAGGTTCTTATTAAGAAAACTCAGGAACTTCCCTGCAACGTAACAGAGGCAGAATCCTTGATTGGTTCTCAGGATCCTCCGCGCCCCTTCACTTAGCCACCCTCCCAACCACCCAGGCACTCCATTCAGCTCGATGAAAAAATAGTCAAGCTAATAACTCAAAATTAGAAGCCTTCCAGATGCAGGTTTAACCGCTGACAACCCTCAGAAACTGGAGGGAGCAGCTATTTGTCCCCATGGAAGTACTCTGACCACAAAATCCCATAAACCTAAAAGGTTTGTGGGATTTTATGTGGAGAGCCCACCTCCTCTGCAACTTCATGACAGCGCGGATGGATATTGCTGCTGTCCTGGAGCCCAACCATCACCCCAATGAAAACAAGCTATAAAATGATCAGGTTAGAGCCAAATTCTTCTAGACAGAACATGTCACCCTTTTTAATTTAAAATTTCAGGTCAAAACCTACGCCTTCTTGAAGTACCTAGGTGTCCATCTTTTAAAGGCCAAGCTCACAACGCCTGACTCCCTCTTCTTCGTCACCCTTAATACCTTCCTCACGCAAAGTCTAACCAGAACCAGCTTCTATAGGAGCTTGTCCTCCTGAATCTTCCAGGGAATACGATCTTAATGAGAGATTTCAACATTACTATAAACCACTTTAGTGACTCTTCCCTACTGAAACAATTGAACGCCATGGATCCAGCAATCTCCAGAACTTCCTCTGCACTAGTAACTTCACAGGTTCGCTACCATTCTCATAATATGGCCTTGGTTGTAGAACTATGATCCAGTAAACGGAGGGAAATATCATTCAGCATCATTCATTGACTTGGCACTGGCAGAACCCCTTCTGATTGACCATGTCTCATCTCCAATATTCTATGACAATCATCTGAGTGATCACAGGAAAGTCCTTGTTGTCCTTACCACCACGCTCAGACCATCGCCCTGTTTTAGATAAAGATTTCCCGCTCTTCAAAACAACTTCTTTGCTTAGGAGAAGTTGTCTACAGCCATACTTGACAACCTTTCATCCACAACACCTCCCCTGAGAAACCTCAGCGTGAGTTGAAAAGTGACCATAGCAAGATCTACCAGGTTGCTTAGATCTGCGTCAAAGCCTAGATGAACGCAGCCTGTGCCAGAGTCGAAAAAGGCTGAGGCTAGAATTATCCATCTGGACGGAACTGTAAACTTTCTCCCTATCAAGTTGGGTGGATGACTGAAAAGCTACTTAAGAAGCCCTTTATTTTAAATTTTTGTTCCATGAAGAGCATGCAGCCAACTTCACGTCTTCCCACTTGTCATGAAAGAAACCATAAGTATACTGGAGAGTAATTTCTTGCCCTCTGGAAGGATCCCCTCCAGTATACCAACACCCAAAAATTTAGAAATACAAGATCAAGTCGCAGATAAGGGAAATCAACCCACCTTTTATATATGATGATGTCCCATTAAATTTAATAGCATGTCAGGATGGAGTCATGTGCAATAATATGACACCTGCCAACAAAGAGATTTACTTTATTATGATGACGCTTTTGCCGCTGCCTCTGACTATGAATTTGGACTCTATTACACCTTCAGGGGTGCAAAACGATTTATGAGCTACTGATGGTAAAGAAATGATAGAATCATGTTTCTCTAATGGCAAAATCAGATTTCTATAAAAAATTGCAAAAAAGGCAATCAATCAATATTGAGTTTCAATTAAAACCTTGAAGCGAGACTATCTAAGCAGCACCATTGACTGAATCTCAATAAAAGTAGCATTATCACTAACTGATTAATAAAGAGATATCCAAAAAAGGTAATACAACCCCAGAACCAAGGTGGGTATTGAGTAAGGGGCCACTAAACATCTGGTTCAGGGTTGTCCACCGTGAGATGGAGCTCATGGAATCAAGCATTGGACAAAATGGATGCCGCCACCAAGGCGGAAATCAAGAAAAGACTTATAAGGGGTTTTTGAAGCCTGTACAATATTGACAAGCCCCACTCCCTATTTTTTTCTAGCTTTATTTTAATTTTATACCTTGATTTTATACAAAACAGTATAGGTGTACTTCAATTTTATAACTTAAATAAAATGTACTATACCATAGAATCCTAAGGTTATCTTATCTTACACTTAGATTGTGTTTAAGAATGAAGATCACCAGTAACCAGTCTGGGATCTAAAAGAAAAACACTTGTTTTGGAGGACTCTTTGGTTGCTGATATCACCAAAGTGAGGTTTTTCAAAGTTTCCGTTGAGTCTTGTTCCAGTCTAATGTATTGAAGCATATGTCAAAGAGTGTCAACAGGAATACCTACAGCAGGGTGATAAACAGTTCCAATGAGAAAACAATGCTACATCAGGTAGCTTCAAGAAGATGATCTATGCTGTGAGGAATAACATTTCTTAATTATGTTTACTAGCTTCTATCTAGGTGAAGCACCCCTTCCAGCAAGTTGGCTGCCTAAATTAAGCGAGAATTGGCCTACATGCTAACTCCGCTATTATTCTCCGTGGGAATGCCCTATACACTTCTTCTTTAAGAAGTAAAAAGTCATATATACAGCACAGATGATCAAGGCACTTAAGATTGGCACCGCCACACAATGAACAAAGAAGACATCATGCAGGAACTGCACCACTTCTACTCAAACCTGATCTATGCTGACCAGGTTAATCCATCAGATATCAAAGCTTATTTATGGCATACTGAGCGCCTCCTACTGACCCACAAGCAGACGGAGCTCTTCTAGCATATCACCTATCAGGAGGTTTTTGAAGCTCCTCCTTCAGTCTCTATGGCATAAAGCGTTTGGACCTGATGGAAGACCTTTTTATAAATACTTCTAGAACCTGCAGTGATAAACAAATTCTACTGTGACCTTTTCACCTCGCTTTCTTAACTGCGCAAGGTCTACCCTAATTCTAGGAGTTCAATCACGACCATCATCCATAGAAAGTCAGATAGTGAGAATTTAGCCAACAAGCACCATATAGCCTTAATTAATGTGAAACAAAAGTTGTTCACAATGGACCTTAACAGCCCCATAACAGCATGGATGTCACCCTACCTGAACTCCTTTTAACATGGTTTATTATGGGAGGTCGTTATAAAATAACTATAATGGCCTACATGCAACTTTGACTACTAACTCATTCAGAGAGACCGGCTTTTTGGATCTTCTGGATACGGAGAAGGCTCTAAATCAGGTTTATGGAAGTACATAGATGCTTCCTTAGACTTCTTACACCTCTCCTCTACAACAAAATTGTTGGATCTCTGCGATCCATGACCAACTCCAAAGTTCTTTCACTGAAAGAATTTCCAGCGGCAGTTACTGTTGAGAAGGATCTTTGCCAAGGAGATCCTCTGAGCCCTATCCTCTCCAATATCACTTTTTATTCTCCATTGGCCTCCTTGCAGGAGAAGCTGATAGGGATCATAGTACCAGGCAAAATTCCTACCCACACTATGAAATTCTCATATAACACTGTAATCGCGTTTGAATTCCCTTAAGACGCCACACTTGCTGTTGTGATCCTTGAGTGGTACACCAAGGCGTCCAACGCTAAGTTCAACATCCCCAAAGAAATGGAGTACAGGTAAGCCCACCTACATCCTACCACTATTTGGTATGGAGCCTACATGTGGCACCTTCCATCATCTGGGTTCCTGACCAACTCATAAGAAACCGCACCCAATGACAATGTGGACTTGATCCTTGAAGTGGTGAGCTCCAGTATTTCCATACGTAACAGACAGAATATAGCTCACCAGAATTAGACTCTGATGGTCAGAGTGTTCCTCACATATGAAGTTTAATTCCTCTCACATATCTGTCCATTCTCAAACACATTTAATTTGAGGCATAATGTTCTCCTATGCTGTTGGATTTTGGTCTTCAACCACACATGACACTGTTAACAATAGCCCGACCATACAATGAAGGGGGCCTAGGGCTTCTAGACAACCGCTATCATGCCACCTCCATTTACTTGAAGCTTTTTTGGCCAGTTGTCTTCTGGGACGCGACTCCCATTCCCCAGTGGGCGCCTGCCCTCCGCCAATTTATGTCAGCATCTTTGGGCCTTCATGGAGCATCAATGAAGTCTTTAAGAGAATAGCTTACTAACTTGCAGGCCATCGCCTGAACTCTCCTCCTCTAATTATTGAAATTTATCTTTTCTTACCCTGAGACGAGTGGTCAAATGAATGTACTTCGCCTTCCCATACAAAAGAGGTGGCCCAGGCCTCAGCACGCGTCACCATTTGATACACAATGAACAATTGGTCATAGCTTGACTCAAATCTCAAGTTAGAACTTCCATTCACCAGCGCCTTCTCAAACTCCTCCTTCTCTCACTGGTTATTGACCTCAAGATGCTCTGGCATTATTGTACCAATCAAACTTGTCATAATAGGTGTCTAACAATTTATTCCGTGTACTTCACTGTTCTAATAGGACATGTGATCAAAAGATCACTACCTCTCAGCACCAATGCTGCATCACTGCTCAGAGCTCATTGACTTTTATCTCAACCATTTTCACCTGCTTTGGTTCACCGCATGCTGGTCCTAGGCTGCGTGCTCCTCCATGCCCTTCTGTGGCCTGGAAACCCTGTACAAGATCTGTTCTTTGAGAAGATCCTAACTATTGCCACTAACCCTTCCAAGTCCTTGCCTATGACTTAAAACAATAGAGAATGCAAAGTTCCCTCCTTTGGAAAGCTTTTGACTCGCAAGTAAGGACCCTACAACACATGACTTCTCATTTCCAGGTGTACTTTAAGATGGCACTGAAAGTCTCAATTATGACGCCAACTTTCCCATGCTCAGTATCAACTGAAGCAAAGCTTTGGCGCAACAATCCTCCTCTTTTTCTTGATGCACCTCCCTCCATTTCCTTGCCTCTGGCTCTTAAATGCCAAGGCGTAATTAAATAAACATCGATGAATCTCACCTCAGGTCAGGAAATTATATCACTAAAAATCTATAAACAAATGGTACTATATAGTACCAGGAAATATGAATTTGATTGGATGATAAGCGCATACCAGTTGAAGATGGGTATATGTAGTACTTTTTGTCCTCTCTGAAGGTCAGGGCCTTCAAAGGCTGTTTGATTATTTGTAAAGTGAAGTTCCAGCGGAATCTCAAGGGACTGAGTTCCCTAAGGCAATCTCTCAACGGAAATTTTTCATAGAGGCTATTTTGTTTGCTTCAAACAGAAAAGGTCTTATGTATAAAAACAGGTTAAAAACTATTAGTCAAAAATATTAGGAAATAAGGAGTTATCTTTATTAATTAAATTTGGAGATATTTTTAGGCTGCCATATTCAGGTTCGCCTAGGGGGAACTTGGCGTGATAATTGGAAATGAGTAGGGTAAAGAGACCTCGTTGATGATATGGCAGGCGGCGTAGTATTCCTTGGATATGACTCTCTTTTGCCAGGGTAACCAATTCCAGGGGACCTGAAATGGCAAGATATTCACCAGCTGATTCATACCTTTGTTAGTAAAATCGGTGAATCCTTCCAAAATTTGAGTTTCCAATCAACCATTTGAAAATTATTGTTTGCATTGATCTTAATGCTCATTAAATCGGTGGAGCTTTTATGACCAAGTTGTGATTTGAGTTGATCTTGAATCCTGCTCAAGTCCATCCAATTCTCATGATAAATGACAATGCCTCTAAAGATCTTGCTGAGGAGAGACATAATTTCGGAGGAATCTAGCATGTACCCAATTTACAATGGCACCCAACTTTACAGACGCAATTGAATATTTGTGACCCCGAAAGTAGATTACCCAGTAAGGACCTGACAACAGAGTATCAAGTTTATGCATCTATCACTCATGCTGGTGATGTTAAAATAAGACTAGATCCCCTAATTGGAACTCAGGCAGGGAAGGCCGCTGGGCGTTCCATTGATAATCTTCTCTTGTCAAATAGTTCCCATGGATATAGCATCCAATGTTTGTAGCCTAAATAGTTTGTCAGCCAATCTTCGCATGGCTAAGTCAGTGTTTTCTGGTTTAAAGTTTTGAGTATAGGCTGCACACTAGTGGGCGAAATTGGTTCTCAATCATAAAGGGCTTTAAAAATTGACACTTAGTTGAATTATTAATAGCTAACACAATATGCTAACAAATCCGCTGTAAAGTATTCATTCAATCTAAAGAATCAGAGGAAGCCATCTTATTAAGGATGGCAACTAAAGAGATGTTCGCTCGCTCTACAGCTTTATTGGTAGCCGCATGACTAGGTGTTGTGAAAGAATGATAAGTATCCATTAGAGAATTAAGATTAGCAACACACTATAAATAAATTTAATGTCATTTTCAGATAGCAGCATCTTGGGATTGCCGTGGTGACTGAAGATCTGCTTTAGCAAGAAGGATGCAGTTGCTTTGGAGTTGAGGAGGTAACTGAGATAGCCTCGACTCATCTAATAAAGTGATCAACCTAAAGAATAATAAAACGGTGACCGTACATTGCTTTAGGTAGGGTTCAATAACGTCATTGCTTACCATAGCAAACTGGGGCCATGGGGCCATGACATGATGCTGGTATAGAGGATTTAGTGACCTTCAATTGGCACAAATGAAACATGAGTCAACAACATCCTAGATTGTCTCAATCATTCCTTCTCAGTAGCAGCGGTCTAAGCCATCAACAGGTTTTCTTAACCGCGTTATGCCCCATGGCAGCATAACCCTCCAGAGCGGATATTTTTCTGAGAAGAGGGCAAACATACGGTCGCCAAGAGGTTTTACTTGTTTATATAACAATCCGTTTTGGAACCAGGTCTAAGCAGCCATCTGCTTTAAGCGTTTTAGTGTTGTCAATGGCTCATAGCTCCGCTCTTCCAGTTTCACGATGAGCTTGTAGATCTGCTCCTTTTTGGAAGCATAAAGGGCCAGGTAGGTAATCAGTAAAACCCGTCAGAGTTTTGGTGTATCATCCCCATACAGTGGAATATTAAGAAGTTGTAAATCTGGAGCTTAAGGGACCATTAGTATAACCGGCCATCCGGTCTTTCATCTGTTGTAACCATCATAGTGAGGCATGGTCTTCCCCTAAGGTTAAATGATTATCATAAAGAAAATGGCAGAAATATTTGATGGCCAATAACGGCCAGACACTCACGTTCAGTTACAATGTAATTGCGTTACACTTGGGTCAACATCTTGCTAAAGTAAGCTATTGGATGATCAGCTTGGTTTGCGTCCAGTTGATCCAGAATGGCCCCACAGCCACACTGCTAGCATCAGTAGTTAGAATGTAGGGTTTATCAAACTCAGGATATACCAGAATAGGGGCTGTAGTCAGTGCTTTTATTAAGACATTAAAGGAATGCTGCTGGGAATTCTCCCATTGGAAAGATGATTCTTTACAAGGAGGTAGGTTAGTTTCTTGGCAAGCTCGGCAAAGTGTGGTATAAATTGTTGGTAGTACCTAATCATGCCAAGTAAGACCTAAATGTCACGCAAACTGCTGGTTGAGTCATCTTCTTAATAGCAGTCACCTTGTCAGGAAAGGGCGAAATTCCTTTGCGGGTAACCTTATGACAAGGAATTCCATCTTGGTCTGAAAGAAAAAAATTTGGTGGGCTTAACTTCACCGCAGCAGAGAGTAGCCATCCAAATACTTCCTTCAAGTGGGCCAAATGCTGGTCAATTATGCGAAAAAATACAGTCACTTCGTCCAGTTAGACTAGCACACACAATCATCAGGTCTACCAACAGGCAGTCCATGACCTCTGGAAATTGGCCGGGGCGTTGCACAGCCCCTGAGGCATGCAAATGGGTTTGAATAAAGCCCTCACTCACTATGAGCGCACATTTCTCTCAGTTATCTAGCGTAAGCTCTATTTGCAGTACCCACTGGCAAAGTTCATTGTGGAGAAAAACTGGGACTCAGCTAAGAAATGTAAGGAGTCTACAATCCTAGGTAGCGGCAGTTATCCTTCCAGGTAATGGCATTCAGACGTCAGTAGTCTATTACTACGAGATGCCTTCCATCCTTCTTCCACACAAGCAATAATGGCGATGCTCATGGACTCAGAGATGGTTTTGTAACTCAGCATCTAATAGTTGTTTTAATTCTTTTATGACCTGGACTTTCTCACTAGGAAACTTATGATAGGGGCGGGTGCGAATTGGAGGGGCATCGCTAGTCAGCACTTGATGGTTTCACCCAATTCATCATCCTGAAATCCTCTTCCCAGTGGAGAATATATTGGCATATTCTTTGAGTTGGGCTTCAGCCCGTTATTTATTGCAAATAAGCGTGCCACCAATTTCTACCTTGAATTGGTATATTGTAACATTTTCATTAATTCCTAAGTCTCATAGGTCTCCACATCCTTTGACGGACTTAATCTTGTCAATGACAATATCTGTACATTTGTGATGGGCCTGTTCTGGGTTATCTGCTTTGGGCGATCAGTAAAGTTGGCCATTAGGACTGTCAAAGGGCCCCAGTAAGCGGGATCCAACACTCCAGGACAAGTAATGGGCTCTCAGATGGACGTATTACTCTCCCCTTGAATTTCCAATAAGCGGTCCATTGGTACATTAATGTGGAGACCAGTCTCCACTAGGATCTTCTATTTAAGGGTATGACTACATGGCCAGGCGCATATACAGGCATTCCTTCCATAGCCTCCACGCAGGAATGCAGCAACTTGGTCTTTAAGCCAATAACCCAAAACTCTAGCCATTCTATGCGGTCTGGGTATTCAAGTAAGCAACATCTGGGTTTAATCTTCCCTTTCTCCTTAGGAACGTCCTTCACAGCCAGAGGAATGCGGTATCCTTAAATAGAAAATTACAAATCCTTGAAGCTTATTAGAGTGTCAAATTAAACTAGGAACTGAGTGCCAATAAGCAGGTCATAACCATCATTTTCTAACATGATGGTGGGAGCTGTAGCAACCAGAGAGCCAAATCGAAGAGGCAAGGAGGAGTAGGCCCCCAGGGAGCTGGTACAATGAGGTACCACAATTCAATAGTTGAGGGAGTTATTCTAGTCTAGTGCGACCTTAATACATTTAACCAGCTGAAGGCAAAGAAGTGACATGAGAGCCAGTGTTGATGATTATCAAGATCTTCGCCTTGTGTACAATGACCTATACTTGGGTAACTGTGGTGCCAAAGTGAGGAATATAGTAAATGGAGTTTCCTGGAGGGACCAGTCCAGAAAATGCAGAGTAAGAGGAAGATAAGTCTTTATTCGAAATCATGTATTCTGGGAAGTCCAATTTGTCAAGTTTCTCCAGAACATAACACTCAGCGCGTGGAGTGAGAGAAGGTTGTGGCATTGCATCATCATCAGAGAGTGCCTTGCGCCCTAAGCTGACTCCAATTTTCCTGACTCAATGGCTTGCTTCTCCAACAGGAACTTTCTTGGTAGCAAAAAAATTCGCAATATGAGCATGTGTTTTATGTGTTTTGAACTCTGGAAGTGGCCAATGACATGGATATTGGGTCAATTCCCCTTATTTAGAGCTTGGCGTACTTTGGGCTTGGGAAATTCCATTATTGACTCCTTAATGTTGGAAATGGTTTTAACCATCTTTTGGTGTTTTGGAAATAGAGTACAAGGTTGGTAATGTGTTGGAAAGCAGAGAAAACATATGAGATGGCATCATCCAGGGTAACCCAGTCACAAGAAGTTAACGCCTGTGCTTCATGATAGAAGCGCTCTACAAATTCAATATGTGTCTCCGCTCATTTCATCTGGGCTACGCATGAAAACCTGCTTACAGTTAGATACTGTTAAGTTACTGCTGAATTCTTTGATAAGGGATTCCTTAATGGCTTCCCAAGTGGTGCATGTCATGAGATAAGGCATCATAAATCCTTGCACCTTGCCATCCAAACAGGGTTTTATATGCTAGCATTTTTGTCATTTGGTAGCCAGCTCCATTGCGCCCTCATATACAAATAGGTACGATTGAATTGTCTCAGCCCCAGGGAAGTACTTCTCCTAAAAGTTAAGTTTGAAATATCTGAAGGGTTCAGAGAGGATATGAACAGCAGGAAAGAGTGGGCGTTTTGAGTCGGTGGGCTCTATGGTTCCTATGTCGATGTGTGGGATAGCCCTATCAAACTGATGTCTGATCTCATCCATGTCATCCTGGATTGTGGTGTAGCATTTATTGAAGTGCTTAAGTGAGGCCTTAGAATCTAAATGTTGGCATAGACTCTTGATCTCTTTGGACTGTTGGAAAATTGTTTAGATTGAGCATTTTTTTAGCTTCAGTTATCTGGAGTTTGTAATGATCCACTCAATATGGTGATTTGCTAGGTTTTGGGAGGAGACCAGATTGGCGAGGTACCATTAATCTTTGCGTGGTGCTTGTACAAGGAGGGGAAGGTCAAATCCGCATCCAGATGTCCCCCCAATAGTCATCTCAGCTCCTCAGGCCACCAGTAACAGTTGTCATTATAGAGCCTTAGTCAGGCTTCATGGTCATCATTGAAAAAGGATCCAGATGATGAGGAGGCTAATGGAGGAACTTGGGGACCTCCAGGCCCAGGGAGCTCTTGCTCTCCTTCTCTCCCACTGGATCCTATTTTGCTGTGGGCCTCATATTGCACCGTAGCTTCTGGAGTTGTCATCATTGCAAGTCATTCGCTCAGCTTCTGGATATGGCAGAACAAATTGATAAGTTGATAATCATTCACTTAACGATCTTCAGAAATTCAGTTGAGGAGGGTGGATAAAGCACATTCCACGCTTTGGTCCATGACAGTGGTTAAGAGGACTGTCCTCTGGGCGAATTTATTCTGCAAGTATTGGATAACTACAGTGTCAATTTTCGCAAGGTGGCGTTGGATGCCATTTATCTCCCAACGGTTACTCAAAATGGCCTCCTGACTATCTCAATCAAACTTAGAGGTGGCGTCATATAACTCAAGGAGCTGGGAGTGAATCTATTGGGTTTTTTTAATTGTCACTGAATCTCCATGTGGTGGAGTGTGAGCAGCTGCATGTGTTGGTGTAAGGTAGGATTCACAAATCGTTGGAGATACAAATCCTTATGTTTCACTCCAATATCACTACTAAAAGCTCTGTGGTGGAAAAGAAAGATCACATTTGAATAGTTTGAGTAGAGCTATTATGACTAGTTCCACTTATGGGACTAAATTTCGCCTAAAACTCTCAGCTTGTTTGGGCGACATCAGGAGCCTAAATTTGATGGGTGGATTTATTGAGAACCAAGATGGTTAAAGTCATGGTTGTGAAGAACTCAAGTTCTTGCAGTTGAGGTAGCATCACACTTTGATTATTGTTGGATACCCATCAGGTCAAACTCATATTCTCCACCATATTGGGAGGTTTGTATTCGCTGGAGTCATTCATATGGAAGGTAAGTCTTCACCAAGAGCTCAGAAGGACCCGGCAGAAAGCACCAGTTTGTAGCACTTCGTTGTCCTCTCTAAGGTCAGGGCCTTCAAAGGCCGTTTAATAAGTCAAGAGCAATTCCAGAGGAATCTCTTAAGGACTGAGTTCCCTAAGGCAATATCTCAACGGAAATTCGTCGTCTAGGCTACTCTGTTTGCCTCAAACAGGCAAGGTCTTCTATAAAACATCTGAAATAATCACTAGTCAAAAATTCTTAGAAATCTGAAAGTATCTTCTTTAAAAAATTCAGAGATATTTATAGGCTGCCAATATATTTGGGTTCCCCTAGGGGAACTTGGCGTGATAATAAAGATGAGTAGGGTAAGAAGACCTATGATGATATGGCAGGTGGCGTAGGCTTTCTTTGAATCTGAATCTCTTTTTCCAGGGAAGCCAATTCTGGGGGCCTGAAAATAGCAAGATATTCACCAGCTGACTCATGCCTTTGTTAGTAGAATTGGTATATCCTTCCAAAATATGAGTTTCCTTTTGCCCATTTGAGATTTCATTGTTTGCATTAGTCTCAATGCTCATTGAATCGATGGAGCTTCTATAAAAAAGTTAAAATATGGGCCAAGTTCAAATCCTGCACAGGTCCATCGGATTCTTATGACTCCTGACAGTGTACAAAGGTTCGTTGCCCCAAAATTTCATATAATTAGGGTGTGGAATGAGAAGGAAGACAAAAAATTTAATAGGTTGGTGAATCACGAGAATTTAAATAATACTCATTGGCTTATAGTTTGTAGGGATTGCTCTGTTATCTATAATGAAATAATGATACTTATGAACCATATAAAATAGGTCTTAACGATGCATTTCATATAGATAATATTAAGAAATATTAGGTGATTTTGGCATATTGATTAAAAGGAAATTTAAGGTTGAGACTTCACCTATACATGGCAAAGCCCAACAGAGCCCCGTAAAAGCCTTGACTGGGGTGGCTTTTGCCCTTCTTGAGAAAAAGAGTTCCAAACTGATATTCGCCTCAGTAAACTAATTGCTAATGTGGGGGTAGGCTATGAAGAAAAGAAGAGGCAGTCAGTGGTTCATTTGCAATCGCATGTCATCCAGTACTCAAGTCTATCACGCGCTTATATACCATCTAAAAATTAGCAGGCATCAGCAGCATGGAAATTTAGTGGTGACAACAGAGAGTGGAGTAGCAAGCTTGTAGGCAGGGATACACTTGCCCAAAGAAAAAATACAGTCAGGAAATTGACATTGACAGGAAGTTTTTCTCCAGGGTTGCAAATGAACTTGGCAGGCTTAAATCAACACTGCAAAAAAACAGAGTAAGAGATTTGGAAGGATTGCTTAGCTGTAGCAGATTGTTGGTTAATCTTTTGGCATGGGATGTGCTAATCTTGAAGTGGTGCGAGCACCAGTGGCAGCATGTGAAGTGTGTGTGGTGGCAGGGAAAAAAGTAGAAAACCTACTTCTGGGGTACTTACTGCCGTGAATTCAACTGAACTCAGCAGGATGGAACCAACTCAGAGTGAGAGTGGAGAAAAGGTTTGGTGGAAAGGGCCGCTGTGCAGTGAATTTATAGCAAAATAAATCGCATTTAACACTACCAGATTTTATCTGAGCAGATGAAAGTCAAGAGCGGAGCAAGTGAGACATGGTAAAGAGGGCGCAGGAGGGGAAGCTCATTACACTTCCCCTTTGCTTTGCTACAGATGTGGGGCAACTAGAAACAACAAAGGCGGTTATAAGCGACATGGTTTTCATGGTTGGGTTTTTGAGTTGCTGGCGCATGGCAACTTAATAAACCCAATCTAGAAATGTAATGTGGTTCTAATTATTCCAAGTTTAGAAGAAAACCTAAAATTAAAATATACAGTAAGTATTTAGATTATGGTAAAATAATATACTACAACATTGGTGTGGAGGATTATATTGGAGAAGTGATGTAAATTAATTACAAAGGCATGGTGATCAGTAGATGGGTAAATTGCCATAACAATGTTGAGTCTTGATAGAATCGTCTTTTTATCACTCAATTAGTGTTTCAGCAACAACTGATTAGAAAATAATTTTATTTCCAGATGTAGGTAATTTCTTGGCGTGGCAGTGAAAATTGTCAAAATGCGAGGACATTTAGATAAGATTGTCAGCTTTTTATAGGTATTGGAAAAGGAGCAGAATTTGATTGTGATGGTATTTATTCAGCATGTCTAGGTAAACAGCTGGTGATCCAGAGGGCTTTGGCGAGAACATATATAATATAGAATAAAATTAAATTACAACATGTCCAAGTAGGACAAAATTTTAACAATTGTAAATTAAAATGTGTCCTAGCAACACATGTACTTGGCAAATTAATGTAAATTGGACGCGGAGGTAACTCTCTTTGAATATATGATTAAACTGCTGGATTATGGAGGGCCTTGGAAGGAGAATTATTTTAAAATGGAAGCATGCTCAACAGTAAACGAAGGTTTTCCTAGCAAAGCTTGTGATTAAAAAAGAACATAAATGGGACATTGAGGCATTCTTCAGCATAAAGTCCACTTAATAGCTAAATGTCATAATCTAAAGATACCCATCCTAGAACCTAGGGGGCAAGAGTGCAAATCAGAAGAGACTTGGAAGGGATCACAAGTTTTTTTTGGTCCATCACTATCAAGGTGTTAGCCCAAATTCTGGCCAAGTATAATTATAATGAAGCTTACATCAGCAATAGGGAACAAAATAGGACACAACTTACTTAGGGAGGTTCTAAGGCCCACATATTGGCTTAATATATTAATAAAGTGAATTTAACCAGATAATGTCTGGCTTAAGGGTCAATAGAACATTGCAAATATCTAACTGAATATTAATACCACAATAGGTAAGTTTTATAGTTGAAAAATGGTATTTATAAAAATGGAAGTTCAGAGATACAATAAAATAATAAGAACATACCCTGTTGGACCTGAACTATAAAGGTTTCACTGTCCCAGCTGATTTATATAAATTAGATATTGGAATGAAAAGAAAGAGTGCTAAATCCCATAGGCTGGTGGAGCATTATGAAAATAATATTAATCATCATCTTGTATTTTTATGGATTCACTTGGATATTGTAATTTTGCAAAACTAATTTATCCAAAACTTATAAAACAAGATAGTGGTGCACCACTTATGTAAAGTATTATGGGATATTGAGGGAGCTCATCATATTAGATAATATGAAACCCAAGGTTGAGGTTCCACTCATAACAAGGTGAATCCTAACACAGGTACATAAAATGAAAGGGGGACCAACTAACGCAAATGATGATATATATGGAGACATTTAAACAGGATCACTTCTTTAACTTGATATAGAACTGTGTTGTTTATAGGTGTAAGTCCTGGAGACCAGCCCCTACACCTAGATAGTGAGCAATACCCCTTCTGGACAAAAAGGGGCCCAAAGGCCCAAGTGAACCCCCTGTCACAGTTAAGTGACTTGGCGCATGTGGTAGATGAGTACTGGGTGACTGCTCTCTCCCCAAGGATAACCCATTCCCTCCCCTTCCCCCCTCCTCAAACCTGTTAAGTTTGATAGAGGGGGCTGCAGAGAGCTCATGCAAGCTAGGGGCCATGGGAAGACCCTTGGGACCCCCACTACCCAGGTGAATTATGTCAAAATTTAGAGGAAGTTTCCTGCACCAACCTCATAGCCCAGTTTACAAATTCCATCCTGGGTGAGCCAGTCCAGACTGGCTGTCACTGGAAATCAGATTGGGGAACAATTTGGATCTTAGACCAGGTATCAAACGACTTAGACCAGTTTCCCCAACTCTCTGGGACAGATCTGGGAAGTTTGAATCATAAAAAGAGCCCAATCAATAGTTTGGCCCAGGTCTTAAACAACTCAGACCAGCTGCCACAGGCCCCTGAAATGAATCCAGGAAATCCAAATCACGTGAACAGGCCATCTTGGATAATCAGGGCCTGGATTGGCACAGTTGACCTGGCTTGGTCCCAAAAATATGGAAAAAAATTGCAAAGTTTTTTTTGATTTTTTTCTAATATTTTGAACATCCCAACACCCCCTCCCCACCAGCCAACCAGATCCCATCGCTGAACCCCAAATAACCAATCCCATAACACCTCCCCATGCGATTTGCCCAATACTTAAGGCAACTTCCCTTCTCAGGGCCAGTTGTTAGTTCATTCTCTTATCTTCTCACGCTTTGCACCAAATAAACCACATATACCCCACCCAGCTTGCTGTGTCCTCCGCCCGCCTTACTTTAAAAATTAAATACTGATGATTATTCCCAGTGAAGCACGCTGCCACTTAAATCCTTATTCCAATGTTTGCTGACTGTATTATTTGGTCAATTGACCCTGCTACATGGCAGCAGAGTGTAAATATAATAAATCAGATCACCCCTAAACAATGAAACTACTTACTCATCCATTATTGCACATCCATCAAATGTGAATATGTCCATTCATTCTGCCATGGTTTCCTTGGAAGCTGCTCCCCCATTGGAGCAGCGTCAGAGTGGCTCTACTCCACAACTTATTGACTCAGGACCCCTACCTGGTCCATCTGCCGATGGTCCAGCCTGACTGTGGGGCCTGGAACAGCACGTTCAGGGAGAGTTTGGCCCCAATGCTCCTTGCAAGTTCCATCCCCCTCTCTTCCCTCACCCCCAATTGTGTGGCAGTCCTTGTGCTGCCCCTCGTTGGTGTGCAAGCTCACTTGTTAAAATCCAAAGGCCAGAAAATGTGAACCCTGGAGGAGTTGTAATCCTCCTTGCCTCCCCCATCCTTAAGGGTTGCCCCACAAGACTCGCAGTTGCCCCATTACAACCATCTGGTTTGCCTTGAGGGCCTTTAGTACATTAGTGAACTTTTGCTTCCCTCACATCCCCAATAGAACTCCATTCATAAAAGTCGCTCACACCATTGTGCCTATGGCATTCTGGGCTCTCCAATGGGTGCTCACGCACCCCTGATTGGGATCCTAGTCTAATTCTTATCAACCAAATCTATGACAATAAGATTTAGATCCAAATACATTAGCATGCAATCAGTCAGCAGCTTGGACTTAGGGTTAGTCATTACAGATGGTGTAAACAATAAAGGTGTCACAGATGACTTGGGAAACACAAGAAAAATGATTGACTTTGGTGGAGATAGAAGCTATACTTTTACCCTAAATACTTTTAAGGAGGGGTATTGGTAAAGGAAAAAGCAATGATCTGATGAAGGCGAGTTTTGTAGTAGGCAAGCATAGACAGGCCAACCTAAACTTAATTTTTGAATTTTTCAAGGCAACATTTAAATGTCAGAATTCCTCCTTTTAAAGTTTGTTTGACCGCACAATAATATATTCAATATGTTATTAGCTCAAAGAAAAAAATAGAATGATTAAATCCTTCATGATATAAATTGCAGTGTTATAATTTAAAGTAAATTCCTTAGAATTTGAAAAATATTAAAAATTACCTTCATTTTCTAACTATTGGCATACAATGAATAATAGATAAATCAATAGATATAAAACTGATAAACTTTTACAAAAAATTCTCATCTGTACAAGTGAAAACAAGTTTTTTTATTAAAATAAAAGCAATAAAATGATGCAAAACTCAATACAAATCTATTAAAAAATGACTTCATATAAACAGAGATAGCACAATTTCATGAAAAAATTTCATAATTATATTATAATACTTGGTAATTATTACCAACTTTTTTATTTAACCGAGGTAAGCTGACCAGGGGACAGACATTACCAAATATATGTGAAACTAAGAGAATAACTAAGAAATATAAAAATTGGGCACCCCAGGGTACTCAAGTTACCCCTGTTGCCAGCGGGACTGCCAGGTATGGGGGGTTGGTGCATTACTCTGAGGGGGTTTCCCCTGCTATGGAGCAGGTGTGAAGGAAAGGGTCTGTGTGGAGGAACCAGAGTGGGAACCATGATTCTATGAGCGCTTTTGTCTTGGTCTCATATATCCATAGAGCCAGGCTTGGAAGTGCTCTAGTAAGTGGACATGGAATCTGTTAATAGTCCCATGAATGGTTTGGACCGTGCCCTTGAACTCATCTAATGCAATTGTGTGTATTGTCCACATTGCAATGGGTAATATTAGGGAGCGGAGTGTAGATGGGATTAGTGACTCGATCTGGAGCGCGAAGATACTCTTTGATATTGAGAATTCCTGTTTGTTTTGAATCTTAAGCAGGCGTGCGACTTCCTGCCAAATAGCTTTGGTTGGGGGGCATGTTTCTAGGCGTTGATGTAGGGATACCTCCCCTCCGCATACTGCACATGTTTTGTGGAGGGAGTTGGAGCGGTCTGCCATCCTATAGGTCCTTCTCAAACAGCGCCAGGCGTTTGCTCTTATCCTTAATTGTAGGAGTGGGTGGTGTGTCATTTTCCACATTGCTTTCTGTGTGGTTAAATCATAGGTAATGTCCAGCATAACTAGGTATTCTATCCTAGCTAAGCTTGGGATTGTTGCGAGCATATCCCTCTGGGGGTGGTTTTCTGGGTTTCTTAATTTGAATTGGGGGCTGGTTCGTCCCCTTCCCTGTATAGTACCCATGTTCTTTATGGTCCATCCCATACGGCGGATAGTTCAGAGGATATGTTTGAAATGAGGGGAGGTTCCATGTGGACCCGTTGCAGTATGGTGCTTGGCAAGGTATGAAAGTAGTCTGGGTGGACTATGTGGGTTGGTTAATTTGAGCGCCTGTGCAAAGTTAGTCCTTGCTGCTCTGGACCAATGTTGTTGCGGGAGGTCTGGAGCAAGGATTTTCTTTATCCAGGTACCTAGGATGTGATTGGCATGGCTCTCAAAATCTATTAGTCCCATGCCTCCGCTTGAGCGTGGGCCAAATAGTGTTTCCATCCGTATAGGAGGGTGAGAGCCAGGCCACAGCCAGCCCTGGATAAGCGCGCGAATTGAGGTTATAAAGGTAGGTGAGAAGGCTATCGCATGGGCCTGGTACCACAGTATTGGTAAGATGAGCGAGTTAGCAACTGTAACTCGTCCTGTTAATCCTGGGGTTCTTCCCTTGAGAGAGGCGACGCGTTTGGATACCCGTTTTAACAGGTTACTTTCCATTGTCTCATTAGCATATCCCCCTGATTCTAGCCAGATTCCAAGGTGTTGGACAGGAGTGGTGGTGGGAGGTGTTGCAAAGGGTAATATAATTGGGTTTTTTCTTTGAGTGTTGGTGTGAGGTTCTGATGTTGTGGCCAAATTGTATGTGTATTTGCCTAAGAGGATGATTTCTGTCTTCCTTTTGTTGAGTGATGCATTGCTCACCTTGGAGTATTCCTCTAGAGTGTGTTCAAGCTGTTGGGCATCTTCATTGTTTTCTATACCTGCTACGCAGTCATCTGCAAAGGCCAGTATCTTGACTGTTGGTTGTCCTTGTGCGGTTATCCCCATGAGACGTGAGTCAGTTACTCGGAGGAGCGGGTCAAAGCTGAAATTGTATAGCAGTGGGCTGAGGGGATCCCCTTGTTTGAGCCCTCTGTGTGGTTTAATCTTGTTTTTTATGAATCCAGGGCCGCATAAAGCCATGGTTGCAGATTCTGTTAGGAGCATCGCCCATTTTATGAATCTTGGTGGGAGTTTGAAGGCATGTAGACATTCTTTTAGGTATGGCCAGCTGACACGGTCATATGCCTTTTCCTGATCCAAGAAGACCAGAGCACCAGTTGCTTTGGATTGGCAAATATTTGCAACAGGGTGAATGTTGTTCCATATTGAACGCCCTGGTATAAACCAAACTGGTTGGGTGATAGGACGTCAGATGCAATTGCGCCTAATCTAGCTGCTAGAATTTTTATTAGAATTTTTGTGTCAGTGTTTGAGAGTGCAATTGGGCGCCAGTTGGCCAGGTCCAACTTGTCACCCTTTTTATACAAGGTTATAACGTAGGATTCATGGCCTCCTGGTAATAGGCGTGTTTCCAACAAACTCTGGTTCATTGACGCCAATAGGAGGGGGGCGATTTGTTGAAAATATTTTTTGTAAAATTCGTAGGGTATCTCATCAGGCCCTGGGCATTTCCTACGTGGTGCACCGCGAATTGTTTCCCAAAGCTCCTCCCGTGTGATAAGGGATAGTATATTGTAATTTGGTGGTGTACTTTGTATCTTGGCAGTTTGAATAAATTCTTTAATTTTTTGTGGATCTGTTGGCAGTCGTGATATAATCTGGTGTAATAGCAGTGTACTTCCGCCTTGACCTCCTCAGGGTCAGTTGCCACAGTGCCGTTGGTCTTGCGGACCTGTGTGCACATGGGCTAGTTTCTGCGGGTGTGAAATTGGCGGAAAAAGAATGTCAAACAGGTTTCGCCTTCCTTTATGAACTTACCTTTGTTCAATACTTTAATTCTGTGTTGGTGTTCAAAGATGAGATTGTTAAGTTGGGCTGAAATTTCTGCCCATTTGCATCCCCAATTAGGGCTATAGCCAGATCTCGGAGTATTTATTTCCAGGTGGTCTAGTTCTGCCAAGGTACGCTTGATTGTAGCTGTGTCCGCGGTGTACTTTCGTGATGCAATATGTCAGGTTTTGTTGATTAAATCTTTTTTGAAATTTTTCCATGTTCCGATGGGATCTGAAGTGAATGGGGCTGTGAATTCTGGGTTTGTAGCCTTGTTTTCAACCCAGTCAGATATCTCAGGCAATCTTATATTTTCTGGGTGAAGCTTTCTCCAAGGCGACATCTGTGTGTGGAATTGGGTTGGCACTAACTGCACCATAACTAACCAGTGATCAGAAAAATTGATCTTTTTTGTTGTAAATTTAGAGATTCTTGAGTGGTGGGATTGTGGGATGAGGATGTGGTCAATACGACTCATTGATATGAGCAGTCCCTCACGTATGTTGGGTCTTGTCATATGGGGAAGGATTGGTGAATTGGGAGGAAGAGCATCCTGTAAGCCAAGAGATGCCTTCATTGTGTGATATTCAATGTGTCCAGGTGGGTATCACCTGGGATTAGGCCATTGATCTGTATTGGGGTTATCCCAGCAGTTGAAATCGCCTAACATGATGATATCTGGTGGGAGGGTGAGGGTAGAATTTTTCAAAATTTTTTTCTCTCAGTTGCAGTGCATGGTGCGTAGATACATGCTAACGAAATTATTTCATCTTGGCATGTGATTGTTGCTACCAGGACTTGACCATGCAAGTGTGATGATGAATTTGTAATTTTAATTTTTTTGTTGTTTTGGACTATACCCCACAGTGAGATGTCCATACTGATTGTGATGGTGCAACCCTGGTTGACCAGGATTCTTCTTCCCCTTGTAGGCAGTGGGTTTCTTGGATGGCTAAGATGTCTACAAGAGGTTTTTGCAGGAATGCCAGCTTTTTGGCTTGGGACGTATGAGCCCTGGCTCCTGCGATATTTAACGTCCCTATTGACACTGAGGTGCCCATGGCGCCTCAGGAGCGGTTGGGAGGACCCTCTGGTCCTATCCCACCGCGGCTCATTTTGGCCATGCTCCGCGTCTGTACTCCAACTCTTTCACTGCCATTGCTGGTTCCCTTGACTGACCCAATGATTCAAGGGAATTGCGGTTTTTTTCATTTGCATCAACTTTTCCTGCACAGGTCTCATGTTGATTTGATGCGGGTTGTTGATTAGATTTTATATTTTTGAGGTTTAACTTTGTTGCATTGTGCACTGCATTTTCACCCAAATTGCGGTTGCACTGTTTCTCAGTATGTGCATGGCTGATGACGCTTTGTGGCTCAGTCTGGTTACTGTGAAAATTTTCAACCTGGGCATATTGTTCTGATTGGTTGGTTTGGTGAATATCTGAAATATCCTCCTGAATTTGTCTGTGCTTAATGGCGGATTCCGCGTGTGCCACCGCTTCAGCCGCTGCTCTCTTGCGGGCTTTTTGTGCTGCTTTACGCTGTTTACTTGTAACTGGGTCCACGATGGAGTATAGTCCATCTTCACCCCAGCGGAATGGGTGGTGGCCATCAGTCATTTTGGCGAAGTTTTCATTATCTTCGTCCATAGCTTCTTCACAAAAATCATTTTCCATTAAGCCCTCTTTTACAGGGCATGCATGTTCCTTGTGGCCCAGTGAGCCACAGTGGTTGCAAATGGGTGGTGCGCGTTCTGGTGTAACTCGGAATGCAGCCAACTGGCCCCCATCTGCAAAGTGAAATTCTGCTGCACGGGGAATTCTGGATAAATCCTCTTCCACTTCTGTGAAGGGGTTGATTACAGCGATAGCTTTGCCCGTGCACAGGTCAAGCATTAAGCGAAATCGCTGTATTTCAAGTTGTTGGTTTTTCCGTAGGCCACAAGACCTTTGTGGAGCTCCTCCTCAATTACCTTATGAGGAAGGTTGGTGGCGAATGAGTCAAAGGATATGAACAAAGTTTTTGCTTTGTTCCATCTGGTGCACGCGGTGCGCACAATCTTTTTGCCCTCAGGGAGGGCAATTTCCATGCAGATTTTTGCTGCAGCATCATCTTCATTGGCTGTTTCAAAACTAATATTGATCCAGCTGTGTCCCATGTTGTTGATGGCTACGTACACCGCGTGAGGGAAAAGTGAGGGCTGTGCCTCACATGTTTTCTCCCACAGGGTTGGTGACTCATCCCCAAGGAAGAGTCTGATCCCATGTTCCACCTTTGACAAAGGTTGGTTGAATTTAATGTACATGTATTGCGCATGCTTTACAGTAAATCATAAACCCAGATGGTGTCTGAGTTTGCAATTTCTTTGCAGATTGAATTCCTGGTCCCCCTCCAGGGCGTTTCTTGCCCTTAGTTGCACCGTTAAGCGCACCGCTTGCCGTGACACTCGCCCATGTTGTATTATTTTTGTTATTAAAGTCGCCCATCTTTCCTGTGTGTGATTATCCAAATTTGCTGTTCAAATTGAATCGTAGTAACTAAAGTGATTGTTACGAGAAAGAAAAGCGTTTTTAATTATTACCAACTATTATTGAGATAAATTTAAAGGTTTATTTAAAAAGGTTTGGGCTTGCACAAAGCTGAGACAACCTTGCAAGCTTTTTAGAGATTTATCATGCCAATATATCATATTTTTCTTCTTTTAAGCGTAATTATTTGCCTTAATATCAGATATAGCATGGGTTGTTAAGGGAGAAATTCTCTTAATTTTGCGCAATAGAATGTCACAATATGCCACAATTAAAAAGTATTAGTAGCAAAACAATGAGAAAAAGTGCCCACAGCACTTAATGTGTTGCTTTTTAAAACTTTCACAAAAAAGTTTATGTTAATTTCTCAAGAATGGCGCCTTCCCACATAGGATGTAACATGGCATGATCTTACAGTGCTAGTTGGATGCTTATTCTCAAAAATGTGTTATTCAGAGATGAGAGTGCACTTCTGGGCAAGTTCCCTTAATTCCATAAGAAATCAGGTGAGGTGCAGGTCCCACTGGGACTTCACGCTCAACCATTATTCTAGTTCAGGTTTATCCCACTAGTCATGAATCCCACTGTAATGGGATGAAGCCTGCTATATTGTCAAAGCACCAAAAAGGGCTTGGCGGAGCCAAAAGACAAAACCTCAAGGTTTAGATGACAATAATTCATTATAGCAAACTGGCCGTTAATTGAAGCTCCAAAACTGTTCAGAAGACCAATCTGGGGTTCTATTGGCCTTCAGGGAAGCTATATACTAATCAGGGAATTAATGAGCTAAAGGGGGAACACTATGTAAGGCGTTTAAGCTCACTTGCAACCATCATTTAAAATTATTTAATCAGATAATATATTAATCTTGCAACTGAGAGGACTAAAAAGTAAAATCAAAGCTAGGCTTTGACAAGCTCCACTGGTAAGTTTTCATTGAGTTGCAAAAAATGTGAATGTCACAAGTTGGATAAACTGGATTATGACATCAACCCTTGTTATATAGAAGCATTAGAGGGCAGCAGAGTTGGCTGAGGGCACTTAAAAAGATTGGAAGGCAGGCTTGACACGCAAAAAGGAAGGGGTACAGTGGGGATGGTGAAGGTAGAGAAGGAAAGAGGAGCTGCAGTCTAGAAAAAGAAAAGGTGGCGGGAGAAACAGATAAGCATGAAACGGGCACACCCAAGGCAGGCACATTGGACAGAACAGAAGTGGCGCAGAAGGGAAAGTTGAAGGGGGAAAGATTAAAGAAAAGCGGTGGCGCAATGGCTGGCAAGTATGATGGCCTTGAAGGAGGCATATACAGATAACACTTAGGAAGCATGTGGACATTCATATAAGGTACTTTAATGGGGAGGGTGACAGGTAGGTCTTAGTTTAATGTAAGGTTAAAGCCCGCTACATTTCAAAATGCTAAAAAGGTCTTAGAAGAGATGAAAAACAAGCTCTTGAGGTCCAGACAACAATAATTTATTATACTAAAACTGGGCCACAAAATGCAGCCCAAAACTATTAAAAACAAGAAGGGGTTTTCTTAGCTTTTGTGTAAGCATTATTATCATTTGGTTATTAATATCATGTTCATAGGGGGAATACTAATGAAGGGCATCAAAGCTCACTTGCAGCTATTACATTAAAATAACCAATTAGATAAGCTATAAATTTATCAATCAAGAAATCCAACATTGTAAAATCAAAGTGAGCATACCCAAGCTTTACTAAGGTATGTGCCTTTTTGAGTTGTGAGAATCACAAGTGCCACAAAATTGAAAATCTGGACCGTGACACCCACCAGTTCTCGCTTCTTGACTACTGAGACCCATTTAACTCTAGGGTTGGATCAAAATTAAAGGATTGATGGCGCTAATGGCATAATGTGGTTTAATTATGTAACAAATGGAGGGTTCTATTCCCTTATTTCCAATAAAAATTCCAATAGGTTCTTGATAAAGTATCTAGCATGAGGACTGGCTAGTTTTTAAGGTAAACTTTTATTGAAAAGATGAGATTTTATAAAAATCCTAATAGAGGCTATAAGAAACTTCAAACATAAGAGTAAGACAGTAGGTATGTATAAAAAACCTAAATAGAGCCTTTATATTTATTAGCGTGTATATATTTGCATTGTGAGGGAAATCAGTGAAAAAATTTAAACTTAAGTATAATCCTTGAGATCTTATTTTTTTATTTCTATGGGGAGCTTTCAACCATCCTATAAACTAATATGATATTATAAATAGATTAGATAGGAGAAACCTAGCGCTTAAATTGATAAACAAAAATTATAAATATAAAATATCTCAGGATACAGAAAGAAAACTTGAGTAAAATTTTAATGGTTGAGACTAACTATTATGCCAAGTCTTCATTATTATAATTTGAGTAAATAGTAAATTGCAAAATGATAAACTTTAAATTAGCTATTAGGAAACCATATAATATCTATTAAGTAAATTCATTTTAAAATGTTGATACAAGGAATATTTAATATAAACAATATCTTTGCTGATATTTTTTTATTATCTGATTCCTTTTAAGGCTAAACAATTTACTCAAATTGACTCAGTGAGCGTCTTAAGGAAAGTTTCACTAGGGAAAATGCACTTTAGCAAGAATTAAAATTAGCAAGATAGGGAAATACAAAGCTTGATTTACCTAAACAATCAAACATTTATATGCTGAAAAGAACATGCTCCTGATGAGGTATTGAACATTATGTTCAGCAAGGTCTCTCCTAATCCTCAAGGGAACATTGAACTTAGTTTGTGACTGGATACATTTCTTTGTTACATTGACGGAATTCCAGATTTGATTATATTCTCTGTATTTTAGAGACAATGGATGTATCAAGAGGATTTGCTTAGCGGTAGTTTCCATTCATTGTCATCAACCCCATTCAAAGGTCGATTTATGTCTGAACTGGCTCAAACTCTATTTGTTACTGATAATAGCCCCTCAAGATCTTTCTTAAGGTTATTTAGCTCCAGAGGAATCTCCTATGAATTGATTAGTTATAGTCCCAATATTGACTAATACAATGGATATTCAGGGCCACGTTCATATCACTTGTTAGTAACCATACCATGTAGGTAAGATTTATGAATTCTTTGCCAGGTTGCGTTGTAAAAAGTACCAAGTTCCTCAAATAGTGCCCAGTCATAATGTGATCTTATCATTAGCTTGATCAGCTTCCTTTCTGGTAGTAAATATATTTGATTACAAGTGCTTGCAATATGTATATTTCCTCTTCCATACTTAATAGCTAGATCAACAGTAGCAGGGCAAGTATTTCCAGAAGTGGGTTGGAAATTAGATACTACCACAGGTTCCTGACCATAAAGGGCCTTAATGAGGACGACATTGTAATTCAGTGATAAATTACCCAGTAAGCCATTAGAGCCCCAGGGAGATACTTGTTCCATTGAGTCAGTATAGTTTGAGCCATTATGTAGAGGATAGAAATGAGGGTACCATTTTCTCGCTCTACAGCTCAATTAGTGAAAGGATGACAGGGGCTAAAAATGATTATAAAGTCATTATTAATGAATTAAGCTCAACCATAACATAGGAAAAAAATTTTGTTCTATTATCAAACAGGCGGGCATTCAGGCTGCCATGTCAGGTGAGGACTGATTGATCAAAAACAAAACAGTGCCTCAACTGTTATGGAGACTAATGACATAGCCTCAATCACTTTGTAAAATGATTGACAGTTAGGATAATATAGCAGTGCCTGTACATGGCAGTAGGCAGTGGGACAAAGACGTCAATACTGATGTTGGTAAATTACAAGATCAGACAACTACTTGGTGTTGATAAATTGGGTTAGAAGGTCCTTGATTAGCGGAAATAAGGCAGGATCAAGGACGTCATGAATAGAACAGATCATGCCTTTAAGTAACATTGTTCTTTAGACCACTGGTAGGATTTTCTGTAGAGTGTCTTGCCTTACATTGTATGCACCTCCTTAAAAAAGGGTTTTAGCCAAGGGGCTGACATAAGGTAATTAGGCCACCCTAACTTGTTTAATATAGAAGTTCACCTTTGATTTGGGTTTGATCCCTCATTTGTCTTAGCCACTCTTGAATTTCTAGAGGTTCTCAATCCCATGGCTAAAGCATTTTTATCAATTCATAAACTTAACCTTTATTGTATGAATATAAAGTTAATATTGGTAAGTGAGATACCCCATCATAACTTAATGGATAGTCCCAGCTTGATGCACAATAAAAATTGTAGTTTTGCAACTTAAGGCCCATATTACAAAACTCCCATTGGTATCATTCATTTGCTGTAACCGCTTAAATGAAGAATGGTTAGTTGTAATTTGAAGTGTTACCCATATAGTTAGGGGTGGAAATGTTTAACTGTAAACAGCATAGCCAAGCACTTGTTCTTTAATACTATTTTTCCTTTCCTCCTTATCCAGAGTCTTACTGAATTAAGCAATAGGGTGGTCAACTTAATTTGAGTCATGTCAAGCCAGTATAGCTCTGAATGCAACATCACTGGTGCCCATGAACAAGAAAAATGGTTTATTTAGTCATGATGAATTAACATGGGAGCTTTAATCTGAGCATCTCTCATGGAGTTAAAAAAGCTAGTTGTTGAGAAGCCTCCCATTGGAATGAAACTCTTTATGGGGTAAATATACCAGGGGATCAGCTAACTCAAAGAAGTTTAATATAGTTTGTTGATAATATCCATTACTAAAAAGACCTGAACACCTCATAGCTATTTTTGTGACATTTTTTGGTTAAAAACAACCTTGACAAGTATTGGAAAAATTTTCTTTACGCTTAACTATATATTTTCAGAAATTTCATTTCTCTCTGTAAAGATTTCATCTGAAGGAATCAACTTTATGGAAGCTACCCTCTTCTTATTTGATAGCTTCACATAAGTGCTGTATAGATTAATTGAAGGTGCAGGAGAATATGATAACATCATTTGGATAAACCAGCACACAAGAAATTTTAAGATCTCTGATCATATTGTCTACTGACCACTGAAAGGTCGCAGGGGCGTTAAAACCCCCAGGGCATTTAAATCAGCTAAATATTGCCTTGCTAAAAATTAGTGCAAACATCTCCTTGACCTTTGGTGCAATTTAATTTCTGGTATCTTCTGTCTAGATCCAAGGCATAGAAAACTGAGATTCCACTAGTAGTCTGAAAGAGTCATCAATATGGGGAAAAGGGTAGCTATCTCTCCAGGTGATTGCATTCAGTCACCTATAGTCCATCATAACGTGATGGCCTCCATATTTCTTATAAACCAGCAACAGAGGAGAAGCCCACAAGCTTTGAAAATGGTTCAGAAAACCAGCCTCTAATAATTGTTTTTGCTCAATGGCGACCTGAGCATCATTGGCCTTGGACTTCTGGTAGGGTTTGGAACAGATAGGGTAACAATTGTCAGATAGCACATTGTGCCAGACTCCTTTCATTACTATAAAGTCAACAGGGCCCTTAGAAAATACATCAGCAATTTTAATCAATGACTCCACCAGTTGGTGTTGTTCACTATTAATTGAATCAACAATTGTTTTCTACACTCAGGCTATGATAGGGGTTCCTCAAGTCATAGTTCAAGTAATGATCCTCAGCCTGAGATGGAACCAAATTAACTAATTGGTAAGGTGTTGAAATAATTTATTGGATGGTTACAAGTCACAATCGTGGGTTGATTGATGAAATTGGCCACCAACAGTAATGGTCCCACAATATGTAGGTTCGTTAATGACTGGGCAAGCCAGAGAGTCTCATTTTAATGATTGGTTTACCATAAATTTCCAGCAATTGAGTTGATGGTATTGTGTTGTAATTGGTTTGACCAACCATCCCTTAAAATAGTTTATATATATTAAATTTCATACGTTAACTAATAGTTAGACAGCGGATTCAATCATTATAGTAATCACTTTGTTACGTGGCCCTGGTTCTATGTAGTGACCTAAAGTAATAATTTTCTATAAATGAATCCTTGAAACCCCAAACGGAGCATTTCTCATTTCCTAAAACTTATTGGCTTCTGAATCTATGACCTAGATCTTTATATCGCTTCACATTTTATTTTAGTATAAAAAATCAATGTTGCGCTCATTTTGACATATAATCATTAATAATAGGGTCCTTTTTATTTAGCAGATAGCAAGTAATTCACATGAATCCAGAATATTGAATCCTTAAATGAAAATAGATTAACCTTAATAAATCACTTTCTGATTTAATTTGGACATAACTTTTTTAGTCTATCATAAGGAGGTGATGCTAGTAACCATGGAAAGCACCAATAATAACCCTGGTAGATTTATGATATCTGGGAGGGTGGCCAAGGGAAGGAGATCTTTTTCTAAAGTCATCTGAGAGAGCCTACTAGAGAAGATTTACTTGAAAGAGCCTATAAGCCTCTGGCAGTATTCAATACTACAAGGTACTTTCTTGTTCTCTTAAAAAACCTATTGCTGAATATATGGTTTTTTTGCGTTTTACTTAAAGTTACTGTCTTCAGACATTACTTTGTGTTTTGGTGTATTGACCTGTGTAGTTAATATGATACTATAGCGCAAATGTCAACATTTGATGCTCACTACAGGGGTTCACCTTGTTTCTCTGGAAGTTTATTATTTGGAATATCTTCTGTTCAACCAGCTTAGGGCTTCCTATGGGTGGAGATAATGCAATAATATGACTCTGTGGGGTTTGGCTATGAGGCCCTCTTACATCGTTTTAATGGAATTTGTCAATTATGAGTTAAATTGAAAGCTCACGTTGGCCTACTTTCAGAGATCATATTAGGTATGATTGTCAAATTAAAGACTTAGTAAACGATATGGAAATTATAAACACCACCTTGATGACTTTGATAGTGATAATGATGGAGCTGTTCACTCCATTGCCAATTTGTACCAGGAGCTTAACTCCTTAGATATGTAACTTAACACTCAGGAACAAATGGTACAGTCCCTCATAAATAAAAAAAGAGCTTTAAAGGTGGACTTTCTGGCCACTAGCCAAACAATTGTTAATATAGAGATCACGTTACAGGCAGAACGCCGCCATTTTAATGTTATTAGAATCAATTTAAGTTGTAAATTGTCAGGATATTTGGGAGTGCTAATGAAATCTAGTTGCTTCAGAAACCCTTCTGAGGTACCATAATAGCAATATTGAGGAGGGGGAGTTAAGAGTGACTTGCCTGCTCTTACCCCCACTATTATGGCTATTGGAGATTCGCACTTCATAACAATTCATTGGCTTCCCACTGTGTTACTCCCATCCTTTTTTGGGAAATATAGAACGTCGCCTGGGTTACCGCAAGCCCAGGGGCCTGGCAATTATGAAACTTAAATTCTGGTCAACTTGGTTACCTTACCAAAGTTAACAAGAATGTGAATGTGCATAATTTTTTTAACTTATTTGAAATTATATAGATGGAGTGCCCAAGGCTGCTAAGTTAGCAGTGGTAAAGAACTTGTTGGACTCCAGAAGTCAGGAGTTAGTTTTCAGAAACTAAAAAAAGTCTGGCATGCCATACTGTAATGACAAGGACCTTTTTATAAAAGGGTTTTGGCGGAGCTAAAAGAATGAGCAATTTTAAGTTGGAATTCCAAAATATCTCTTTTAAACATATTAAAACTAACCAAGTGTTTACCATACGTTTTTATCTGGAGGTGCAAACTCTATCTGAGGCTAACAATATAAAAGATTAGGATGCTCAGATCGCATTTTGCCACACCTGTGAACCAGATACAGTATTGTATTGCGTTTTGATTCTAGTTCTGAAAGAAGAGTATGGTAAATTATTGTAATAATATATCTATGTTGTTGCGCTGTCACATTCATAGCCTAATCCAAGTCTTTGGGAACCATGCAACTGATATAACTGGGGTATCTCGCCCAATAAGGAATTAACTTGGCCGTATGGCCCTCAGTTTTCATATCCTGAAATTAATCAGTTCCTTTGTTATCTTTTCAAGAAATCAAGTCTTATGCCAATCATTTCCCTAAGTCAAGTTCTAAGACTAAAGTTTATTTGTGAACCTAAAAAAGTGGAATTGGGTAAAGTTAGGGCAGTGTAGAACAGGGATTTTTTTACATTTGCCTCATCTAAAATAATCCCAAATATGAAGAAAACCATGTCCCATCTTCCATCTGGTGGAATGGTAACATCGACATCTCACCTTTGGTGGAACAATGCATAGTGGAGGATGATAGGGTAGTTGTGACCAAACTGCTCCCCAAAAATTCAAAGTTGAGTCGACAACAAAATGGTAGTGAATCCATAAGCTTAACAGTTAGTAATACAAGAGCTTCCAATTACCTCTGGCAATATCACTTAATTGAGCGGTCTAAGTGGCGTTGCCTATTAAGACTTTAAGGGGATCTAGCACCCGGATGGGGCTGGAGATTCAAACTTTTCTTAGTCAAGCTGCACTTTGGATGTCCTAAAAATAGATACAGAGAAGCATATTTTTCCAATTGTACTTATATTGAAATTTCAATATTTAAACTTAAAATCTGTGCAACCTTTGACGGCACTGGTTAATATCATGTCCACTAATCTGGTGAAGCAACTGAGCCTTGCTCCTGACATAGATCATTGGAAATCTATGGTATGGCATTCCTGCAGACCACTACTTCTGAAGGAGCTTACAGTGCTCTGCCACTGAGATTCAGCTCATTAGTGGTTTCTGCTCTAACTATTGTTTTCCATAATAAAAATTAGACTTTCTTATTGGGACCTCATTTATGAGGAATTATGGAGTCAAGTATGATTTTGAGGACAATACTTTGGAAATCCTTGGTCAAACCATTCTATTTTTTTATAATTTGTAAGTATGAGACCCAGCGCCTTGAACCCTAAGATTTGTCAACCTAGTTTCTTAAGAAATGATATTGTGTCCATGAGTTATCAGCAGATTTGGGCTCATATGCTGTTGACAACCATATTGCAAAATCTATGGGGAAGCTGCTACATGCTAATCATAGTCTAACCATTGCAGCGGCCATCAAGTGATCATAGGGACATAAGTTAGAATACAAACCTTAAGAATTATATGGCAAGATATTCACGCTGTTCTGCTATTCCAATTAGGAACTAGTCGCCACACCTGGGATTAGTCACCCCGACCATGGCGAAATTCAGGTAATTTTAGATGTTATGTATGCCTATCCTATCTAGACAAAGCTACAAAAGAACATTGTTTTTGTACCCATGTTACCTGTCAAAGAAGTTCATAATGTTTCTGGTTTTGGCCACTTTCATAAATTGGGCCAAAGAGGCAGCGTTGAGCAATCTGTTTTCTTCTAAAATTGCAAGAAAGCCTAGCTGGGTGAACTGAGGATGAGAAGGATTAAGCGATGGGCCTTTTCCATTTTACCGCGTTATTTTTGCAAAAGATGACTGTGATTTGGTTGTGCTCATAATGTACTTCATCATATAAATAACAGAAATCATCTGTCAATTTGACTACACCCTATTAGACGTTCAAAGATGGTGGATGAAGTTTTTACGCTGAAATTAATTGTTTAGTGCAACCCAGGACGCTAGTGCCCTCAAAGAGTCCTTGGGCCTCTCCATTGTAGATCAATAAGAAGAAAGAATGCTTAGGCGCATGGTATTAGACTATTGGAAGCTTTAATAATATTTTAAAGGTTTCATATAATTTACCATGAATTGATAATTCGTTGGACCACTTGGGTGACGCACAATGCTTTTCAGACATACAAGTACTTTCTGGATATTGGCAGATAGAGCTGACCAAGGAGGAGCATAAAAAATGCGCTGTGATTATGGTTCAAGGCCTCTACCAACCCTCTAGAATACCGCAGGGGCTGTGCAACGCCCCACGACCTTTCAGCGGTTATGGATAGTATCCTTGGTGATTTATAAGTTTCCTGCGTCCTTGTTTATTTTATATGATATAAACTTTTTTCCAAAACGTTTACTGATCATTTGCAGCAAATGGAAGATGTCTTCCGCCACCTCGCCAAGGCTGTTTTAAATATCAGGATGCATAAATGTATTTTTTCCACGAGCAGCTGGAATATTTGTTGTTTGTCATTGATAAGTATGGCTTGTAGTTCCATCCAGAAAAGGGTCAAGCTATTAAATGAATGGTGCAACTTAGTAGCAAGTGTGACGTTCAAGTATTTCAGGGAATGATAGGCTATTACTGGCAGCCTGTAGAAAAGTTTAGTAAGATAGGTGAACCATTATATACCATCTCAAAGAAGGTGTGCCCTTTGAGTAAACCAGGAACTGTCAACTGGCCTTTAATAAACTACGGCTTACCTGACCCAAGCGCCAATGTTAATGCAATCCAATAACATAAAATTGTTTATTTAAGTAAGTTTCTATCACTTCTGTCAAGGCGGTGTTATCTATTTTGATTATGTAAGATTTGAGCATCCAGTAGCTTATTGTATCCAAACCTTAAACGCCATGAACAGAACAATATAGTGACTAAGAAGGAACGTCTGGTAGTCAATTAAGCATGTAAACAATTCCAGGTTTACGTCCACAGAGTACACTTTACTCTAGAAACCAATCATGCCTCTCTGCGCTGGTTGCAGAATCAAAAAAGAGCCCAAAGGAAGATTATCCCATTGGGCCTTGAAATTGCAGGCTTACGATATTGAGATTCACCAATGACTCAGCGTTAAGCATCGAAAACGCTGATGGGTTATATTGACTGCCCACTGTGACCTTGATGGCTGATGTGGCTCAGGAATTTTTTTGATAAGATGCTTACTCAACAATATGATAATGAACTGTCAGAAGTTCAGCGCTGCTTAGAAAATTTATGAATGAAAACAGTTATCCAAATTGGGAAGGTTTATAAGGTACTAAGTGATCAGCAATTTTGGATACCTTTACTAATGGAGAGAATCAATAGCATCATTGGGGCCACAAGGCAACGGGTAAAATCAAAGATAAGAAGCTTTCGTACTATTGAAACAGCACCACTATTAAAATTCTATATTATGATAGTCATGAGGCCCTTCGCTGTTATAAGTTATATCAGGTGGAGGGATCTTACTAAAAATACATCTCTTACCAGTTGGTTTAACCCACCTTTGCCTAGAATACTGTACTTATGGACGTTGTTGGACCATTGACCAACACTTCTGGTCAAATCAAATATATAATAGTGGCCATTGATCACCTCACAAAATGGGTGAAAGCAAAAGTGGTCAAGGATTAGTTTGCCACGATTATGGAGAATATTATCCTATAAGATGTATCTATCAGCATGGATGCTAAGTTTCTGTCAACTGATAATGGGACTTACTTTACGTCCCAGATGTTTAAAGCTTAATAAATAGATGGGCATATGCAGGGTATTGTCTATTATCTATCATCAGAGAACCAACAGCACCGTAAAACAAATGAATGGCACTCTTTTTAGAATTTTGCATAATATAATTATTTTGAAGGTGTCCAGTAGGAACTTTTTTTTACCTTCCTCCATTTTTGCTTGTGATAACTCTTTATACTTGCCCACGGGACATTCCCCATTTGCTTTACTTTATGGAAAACAACCAGAAGTTCCCCCAATTTTATATACTTGTGTCTTCAAGAAGCCAAGCCTCCAACGAAATATATGGTAATGCTGGTGCATACTTTAATTTCAACTACAAAGCGCTTCATACTCTAATGTGCTGGCTCAGAATCTTTTTTCATGAACAAGATATTATAACTGGCAGCCGCTAACACATTTTACTATATGAGAACTCGTTTTATACTATGATAACCATGGATTTGGACAAACTAGCAAGCTGGAGCATACATGGATGAGCCTTTTGAGATCATCAAGAAGATATCAATAGATGTGTACACTCTGAAGGATTCTTTTAAGGGGCACCTTGTTAACTGGGTGTATTCTAAGTTTTAAGAAATATTTTAGAAATCTGGGCTGACGCCCTTAGTTCATAATGAGTTAGTTGACCCCACACATCTTTGTTATCTAATATTTTGGTCAAGTGGGAAGAAATGTTGTAATTGGTTTGACCTAAAATCTGATTACAATATTTTGCTATATATATATATAATTTCATATATTTTTACTAATAGCTAGGCATCAGTTTCAATTACTATTGTGATTACTTTGCCACGCGGCCCCAGTTCCATGTAGTGACTTAAAGTAATAATCTACTATTAATTGAATCCCTGAAACCCCTTTGGAGCATATCTCAATTCTGCACTATTAGCTTCCAACGCTGTGGCCTAGATCTTTATATCACCTCCTATTTTATTTAGCATACTATTATATGTTGCCCCATGCCAAAGCGTAAAACCATAGATGATAGAATCAAATAATTATTATGACGGATAGCTATTAATTAAACTGCATCCAGCATATTATATCTTTATAGGAAAATGCCTTGATCTTATTAATTCACTCTCTAACCCATTTTAATATAACAATCTAATCTATTTTAGGAGGTGCTACTTAGTAAGCATAGAAAGCACCAATGAAAACTATGGTAGATGTAGTATATCTGAGAGGGTTGATAAGGGGAGGTGAGCTTTTTTCTAAAGACAACTGAGAGAGGCTACTTGAGAAGATCTACTAGAGTGAGCCTGTGAGCCTCTGGATGTATTCAATACTACACAGTTCTCTCTTGTTATTTTACAATAAACCTATTGATGAATTTAGGGTTTCTTTTGTTAAGTTTTATTAAAAGTTAATGTATATAAAAAGTACAATGTGGGTTTATGTATTTTCCTTGCAATTATTATGACGCTATAGCGCTGATTTCAGTATATTGTAACTAGTATCCTCATTTCAACCAATAATTTGGGACTTAGGGGAAATATTGGCTTGATTTACGGGGGAAATGGGGAGATCACTTGAGAGCATTGGCAGTAGGAGGAGGAACTTAACCTTAGGTGTCATTACTCAATATTAAAGTCACTTGATAGACTTAGGGTGTTCCAAAAGGCAACTTTTAGGTTTTCTCATCCATTCTCCTTAGGCAGTTTTCTAATGATGAGCGGGAACATGATATCCTGGTATGGAGATATATAATGATTATGGCAAATCTTGGTGTCAAATTAAACTAGGAACTGCGCGTCAATAGTAGATATAGTTATCATTACATAGGACAATTTGAGTCTAACACCATTATAGATAAAAAATGATTGGGTAAAGATAAGTTCCAAGAGTCCTGGTGCACGAAGGTCTTTCCATTCCATATTCCCAAGTATGATTATGATTGTAAGCGACATTGATGCGCTTGATCAAGTGATAAGAGATGACGTTAAAGAAAGAACTGGAGCCAATCATAGCCAAGCCTTTTACTTTATGCATCACTACTTCTACTCAAGTGACATCAGTGCCAAAATGAGGGATGGAATTAGCGTTAGATATTATTATTTTATCAAGGAAATCAGGGTGCTTTACAAAACATAATGAGATGAATAATGTGATGAACAAGGTCTTCCAACATCAACATAAAACAATTTTTTACAGGAGGGCCCAGGTAAGGGCCCACAAGCAGGAGAGTGTGGTGGCGGTAAAATTCTTAGTTTGTTGGCTTGATGAACAGTTGTTGATAAACCCTTAAAAGATGGTAAGGATGATACTGAAGTCTAGAAGGATTTTTTTGTCCGCCATAGAGGGCCTACAGAGAGGCGATCGCCTTGGCAAAATCAGAGGTACCGTCTGTTTTCCGCTCATAGTTAAGAGTACCTTCTTAAAATCTCAATAATAATTTAAATATTAATAAAATAATTTTCGATCTTTGAGGTTTTTACTGTGTATATTAGAAGACAAAGTTAATTCAGGCACCTTTGTCAGGTTGTATTTATATTAGAAAATAAGGGATATGGCTGAACTTGTTCCTATGGAGTCTGCAGGTGGCAGCTACCAATGGGCTTGCCTCAAGAATCTTGGCCTCCAATATTCTCATATGGGCCCATTCTAGACCATACGTTGGGTACCTCAGACATTATAGAAATTTTTATGGTTCTATTTTTGCACTTTAAGAACAAATCAAAACTTGTCATTTTTGTTTCATCTTTATTGTAAAAATTTATAATAATTTTGAATTAGTTCTATTTTGGCAGCTTCTAATTTTCTAGGCACCATTTTTTACTACACTCAATATTACTGTTTTTGGCATAATTTGAGTTGTCAGCTCCAAATTTGATAAGCTTCACTTTAATGTGGTTCTTGCCATTCTCCCATCATGGAAGCTTCAGGTTGGCGGCCTCTGCCTCTCTGTGCCGCTTTTTTCTTTTCCCTTTAATTCTCCCATTATGGCAGATTCAGGTTTGCGACCCCTGTTTTGATGTGCTACCATATCTCTTTGCCATTGTCATTCCCATGCGCATTAGAGTTTGAGTTGGCATCCTTTGATTTTCCCAATCACCATTTCCATCAAACCTCGCCACCTTCACTCTAAGAATTATTTTATAAATCAGTATCTGATTCATCATGATACCATCTTCGAGGGTCATTTTAAATTTGTTTTTGATTTTATTATTATCATTATTAATATTATGTGCCCTGACATCCGCCATAGGAAAGATCAGGGCTATGTGGCGGTCAGGAAGCTTCTTGACCTTCACAAAAGCATACTTGTTTTCCAACAAGTGTATTGAGGATGTCACTTTCATCTTGCGCAGACACAAAAAACATTTTAGAGGCGAATGATTATAAGAAATTGTTGAGGTGTAGTATGTCAGGTTAGGGAGCCTCAAGTCTTAGGCTGACGCGTCTTTTTATGTTTTGTCTGATTTCTTCTTCTTCCAGAATTGGCTTTTCTTATGACTGTAAAAGCCACAATAGGGACAGGGATCACATTTGGGTCAAGGCTTTTATTATGCAACAACGTGGATATGGGGTCATGACCCTTTATTAGGTGAGGTGTGACGTGCTTTAGGTTGGGCAGTCCCATAATAAACCTTCATGATATCAAGGATAGAATTTAAATTACTTCTTAATTCTTAAAATTGAAGCACAAGGCATGGTTGGATATAGCGGATAAGCCCTGCTGCTATTGCAACATCCAGTTAACAAGGCCATAAGAGGCTAAGGCCTGAGATTTTATCATGAAAGTGAGTAGAAAAGTTAATATAAGATAAATCTTTCTTCTGATGGAGTTGTAAGGAGAGTGTCTATAATTCTCCCATTCCCAGCGAGGTGGTGCAAGATGCACAGCCACACCGCCAGGGAACTAGTCTTAAGCAAGAGGATAAACAGGACACCGCGGAGGATGCCAGAGAAACAGGGACCCAGGGTAAGAGTGTACAGCGCAGTATATAGTAGGAATTAGAATATGAATTACACAGCTTGGTTGAACCCAATGGGGAGTCTACAAAGAAAATGAAGATTGGTGCAGGAGTGCTTGGGGGCTTTGATTTGGAAGGAACCAGTACGGCCCAGCGGTGCACCAGACATGGGAAATAATTTGGTTAAAATAAACTGAACAAAGCTGTTAGAGACCTCATTGAGAAGGTCAGCGCACAGGTTCACCCAAGGAACTATATTCAAAATACGTAAAAGGATGGGGATTTATTAATAGAAATTGACCAACAAGGAAAGGTGGTCTCCTAGAAACATACTTAAACAATGGGGGGCGAATAATTAATTTAGAAATTGGTGTTGAGCCTAAGCGACCCAATAGGCGCACCCTACCATTAGCCAGGGTACTGTAGCTTGAAATTGACTGACCTTGAGTTAAGGAATCAAGAAAAGCTGACTTAATTTTTCAATATCAAAAATTGAATGGGTTTCAAACGTCCCCCGCTCACCAAGCAACCAAATTAACCGTCAATTGGTGATATAGCTGGTGCGTTTTAACGACCTTGCTGTAATGCAATGCTGAGCAACATGCACATCCCCAGGACCAACCTGGGCATATCTCGCCTGAATCCAGCTTTGGTCCAGGGTATATTTGAGGTCGAAAGGCCTTCTAACTTAACCTTTTTGGCCTCCTGATGACCAGCTTTATCCTTACAGTTGTTACCCTCATTTATGTCATCAAACAATGACATTATCCTCTCGTTCTTTGAAGCTCCACCCATCCTACAGGGGCTTTTCCAGATATAAGTTCTTGTGGGCTGGGGCCAACTTCATAGCGGCGATGGCTTGCTGAGATTTGGGTCCTGCAGCCTCAGATGAAACGCTTGTGAAAAACTTTGATCAGATCTTGGGCATGGGAGCAGTCACGCTCTTGTACTAACTGTTCTCCACTACATCAAAATTCCTCCCAGGATACAAGGTACTCAAGCCTTCTTCTTTCTCGGCGTGAGGCTACGCTCTCCTCCACTTCCCAATCCTCCACTTCCCACTCCTTAATCCCATCCACGAGATAAGCCTCTGGAGTCTCTTATGGGGCCCTCAAATAACGTAACCTTTCTTTCATGAAAGACTAAAAAGATCCGGAATAAGGGGGGTGTTTAACTGGTATGATGCATGGCCAACCTCTTTGACAACGCTGTAAGGCTAATCCTCTTTGTTCGCAGATTTTTGCATGGTTGCTTGATTGGGATTTTTTAACATCCAGCATCACGAGATATCATTACTTGTACGCTGGACCTACCCATCTCTTCCTATCTACGTTCTCCTTGTAAGCGTGTATATCTGCGTCCAAGTTTGTGCTCACCCCCTGATGTACTTTCTTGATCGTTTTTTCAAAGTCCACTAATGCTTCCACTTTGGATTACAACTGTGCTCATGTTAAAGGCGAGGAAAATTCATAGTTGGAGAAGAAGAGTGAATAACTGAATGATGCATATTGGGCGTTTTTATAACTGAATTGGGCCATGGGGAGATAGAAAACTCAATCTGAATGGTCCACGGCGGTGTAACACTGCAGGAATTGCTCCAAGCACTAGTTCACTTGATTAATCTGGCCACCTGATTGAGGGTAATAGGAAATTGAATGACAGGGGCAATTCTGAAGAGTCTTACACAACTCTTTTTAAAAGACAGAGGTAAAATTGGGATGCACAATCACTAACAAATTCTTGGGGGCTTCATGAAGAGCAAACACATGAAGAACGAAGAGCCTAGCCATCTCAGCCGCAGTTACCATGGTTCTGCAAGAAATAAAGTGGGCGAACTTTGTAAAAAGGTTCATTACTACCATGATGGCATCATACCCACCAGATACAGGTAATATCACAATAAAATCCACCAATAGAGAAGTAAAAGGCCCTTCAGCCTTTTGGACTAGTACCAACAACCCTGCGAGGGGCTGGAGATTCAGCTTCATTTGATTTCAGACTAGCCACTCCCTAAAACCCCTGGCCACATGCATGTCTAACCCCTTCCAATTGTAAGTCTGAAGATTAGCTCCAGAGTCTTTGACTTCCCAGGATGGCCAACGGTGATTCCGTCATGATGGTCCCAGATGATTTCCAGGTGAAGTGGTCCGGCAGGAACCCATATGCGCTCCTGGAACCACACCATCTCATCCTTCACGTGGTAACACCTGGTAATGTCCTCCTGAATTAACTCACTCTTGGCAAGGATTATAGTATACTCAGCCAACAAAGGCTTTGAAAGGATTTCCTTTTGGAGCATAGCATATTCCTCCACATTTTCCAGAGGAGCAAGCGCTGTTCCGTGGGCCAAGGGAGAAGGACGTTGAGACACAATATTACCTGGCAGAATCACCATGTTGGTATTGTGTACCTCTACCTCTTTAGAATTGGAAGCTAGTTCAGGATTTCAGCTCAAAGCATCTGCCAAACAATTCTCCTTGCCATTTGCAAAACTATAAGAAGGCACAAATTGGGCCAGGGTCTCATGCCAGCGGATCTGCTGTGGAGTCAAGGCATGAGGTGCGCGGTAGTACAACAAGGAGCGGTGGTCTGTACAAACGTGGAGTGTTTGGGATGAGCCATGTAAGTGATGACACCAGTATGTAAGCGTCTCAGCCACTACCAGTAACTCTTTGTCATATATGGATTATTTTAACTCTGGTAGAGACTTTTTCTGTTAAAGTATCCCACCAGATGCTCAATTTCATCTTCGCCTAATTATAATAAGGCAGCTGCTATGACGAAGTTAGAGGCATTAGTAGCCACAATGAACTCTTTTCCTGTATCTACATGGCAAAGATGGACGTGGACAGCAGGGTGCACTTTACCGCTTGGAAGGCATCCTGCAAAACGGGTCCACTGGAGCACTTTTCCCACTCACCTTATACAAGGGCGTCGCCACTTCATAAAGATTTGACTTATTCTCTTAAGGAACGAACATGTCCCCAAGAAGCTCAATTCCTTAACTGAAGTTGGGGTGGGACACCCTTGAACTGCCTAGTCCTTGTTTGGAGTTATCATGTGACCTTAGTCAAATATGACGTTGCCCAGGAAAGAGACCTGGGATTTAATTAACTCACACTTACTGAATTTAGAACTAAAGTTAAGTGCCCTTAAACTCTCCACCACCTTCCTCAGGTGTATAGAATGAGACTTGAGATTGGGGGGAAAGACCAGGATATCATCCATTTAAGCCATTGAGCATACACCAAGAAGGTCCCCCAAAGCTGCACCTATACAGCGTTGAAAAGTAGCCAAGGCGTTTTTCAGCCCAAAAGGTATAACCAAAACTGAAAAGTTACTTTTCAAGTACAAAACATGGTTAGTCACTCCTGCCCTTCTTGATCCTGATATGACTGAACGCATTTAATCAATCTAGTTTGGAGAGGACTTTAGTTTTCTCCCCATAGTGAGAAATCTGGAAATCCAACGGAAAGGGATGCAAGTCTGGTACCATGACGTTGTTGAAATTCCCATAGTCTACACACAGGCGTGTGGTACCATCTGCCTTCTCTATAAAGAAAAGTGTAGAGCACACCGGGGATCTATGTTGAAATATTGCTCTATTAGCTAACTGCTCTTTAACCCACACATCCAAGGCAGCTTCCTACCGTAAAGCTAAAGGGTACATGGGAGAAGATATACGCACCAGTTCAACTGTGAGCTTGAAATTAGAATCAAACTCTGAATGAGTTGGTAGTAAATTTGCTAAAGCCACATCAAACGAAGATTCCATCCCCTCCAAAAGGAAGGTAAGGGAACCTCCACTGAGGGCTTCAGCAATGAGGCAAGACTAAGAGCGTGAATATTGGGCCAGTGGGGCAATTTGCCCTAAAAGTTGGCTTCAGCCAAAGGAACAACTCGAATATGACCATTCTCTAATGTTAAGGAAAAGTTATTATATTTCAAGTTAAGTCTGACGCCAAACTTTCGCCACCACTCTACTCTTAAAATAATGGGGTACAAAAGGTTTTTAATTGCTTGGAAGTAGTCATCCAAATGTTATTTTCCAGATTGATAATCCACTAACACCAGAACATTCAGCGTGGGAATACCTTGGTAAGCCCCTCCCCTAACCATACCACCTGGAAAGTAATTCAACTCAATGTAGTTTGCTAGGTCTTGGACAATAAAATTATCAGAGGCTCCTGTATCTATCAAAGAAGTTGTGCTGATTTTCCCTAAAGGGAATGTAAGGATAGTAGTCAATAAAATTTTTTAATGGTCTTTATTCATAGCAGACACCGCCAAAAATTCACCGGAAATTTCCACAACTGGCATAAGAATTCCTCCAGGGTACGTTTTTGCATCAAAAAATGGAGAGGGATAAGTTGCCACTCTTACTACTGATTCACATATTTCACATATATTCAGAAGTTGCATAAACATTTTTATATTGTAAAAGTAACTCCTTCTCCACCGCCTGTGTTCTGTGGATCATGGTAGGGACCAAGCGCGGGTTCTCTGGGCTGATTTAATACTTTGAAATTGGTTCCAAACTAGAGCCACAAGATATGCTGTTTGGCTCGTTTTTATATAAGAAATTAGCGTTATAAAACGCGTTTTGGAATGGTACAACCCCATACTCATTTTGGTGCCAGGTTGTGCATTGTTATCCAAGGCTATCACCACCAGGCCCTTCACCAATAACCCTGCCTGAACCATTCAAATGTGGTGCCAAGAAAAATAATTTTACTTAAATTCTTTCCGTTATTTTTGGGGGAAAGTCAGGGAATCATGAAACTTGGATACGAAGCGTCCAGATCCACCAGGTATGAGCAAGAAGGGTGGGAACTTTCCAGTTAAAGGTAGCAAGAAAAACGCCAAAATGCACTAACCCTCAGCCAAATGAGAAAACAGTGGTGAACCCCATTGAGGCCATGACAAGTGGCAGGCGAACCCAATTTGCACTCAACAAAAGACCCACATGGATATTTCTAGTGCACATAAATTAAAGAGGTTGGTTTACTAATGTAAGAAGAGTGTCTATGACTCACCCGTTACCAGTGAGGTGGTTTGAGATGCACAGCCACACCACCAGGGAACTAGTTATTAGCAATAGGGTAAACAGGGCGCCGCGGATGATGCCAGAGAAACAAGACCCAGGGCAAAGGTGTACAGCGCGGTATATAGTAAGAGATAGCATATAAATAACAAAACTTGCTTGGACCCCAATGGGGAGTCTACAACCAAATGAAGATTGGTGCAGGAGTGCTTGGTTGCTTTGGTCTGGAGGGAACCAGGGCGGCCCAGCGGTGCACCAGATATGATAAATTTGGTTAAATTAAACAGACCAACGCTGTTAAAGACCTCCTTGAAAAGTTCTGCTTACAGGTTCTCCCAAGGAACTTTACCAAAAAAACGTAAAATAACGGGGATTTATTAATAACAAGTCGCCCAACGAGGAAAGTTGGTCTCATAGAAACATATTTAAACATTAGGAGGCAAATCATTAATTGGGGGAATTTGTGCTGAGCCTAAGCGACCCAATAGGTGAAACCTACCATTGGCCTGGGTACTTTAGCTTGAGATAAACTGAACTCAAGTTATTGATTGCAGGCAAAGCTGACCTGATTTGAATATTGAAGATTGAGCTGGTTTCAAAACCCTGTTCACCAATCAACCAAATAGAACCCTCATTATTGGTGATATAGCTGGTGCGTTTTAATGACCTTTCTGTAATGCAGGGTTGAGAATCACGCACATCCCCCAGGAGCAATTTGGGCATATCTCTCCAAAACCCACTTTTGGTCAAGGGTATGTTTGGAGTTAGGAATGCCTGCTAACTTAACATTTTTGGCCTGTTGACTATTAGCTTTATACTTACAAGTTGTACCCTCAATCATGTCATCAAGCCATGACAGAAGGCTATATAGGCTTGCTTCTGGTTTAACCAAGTCAAGTCACTTCTGATCTCCTTAATGAGGAATATTTTAATTTGATCCCGCGTGGTATAATTAATTAAGTGGATCATCATAATCTCACAAGCGCTTACAATTAAGATAGAAAAGCATGTGTTGAATTTTCTGTCTATCTATGGCTAACTCCATAGAGTTACATATACGAAAAAAGAAGTTTAGAGTACTCTCCATGCTGGAAACATATTTCTTAGGAAGCTTGTCTTTAGAGATTAGACCATTTTAGATAAAACATAAATAGCGTGGGTTTATGGTCTCCTGATCCATGAAGGTTATGTTTCATAAGGCTCAACCATGAAGGTTTATATCAACCTGTTGATGATAAAAGGTTGAGATCATCTTGCATATTATAGTCCTAATCGTCCACAAAGACAGTATTAGCTTTATTGTTGAGCCTAATGTATTTATTAATTTTTTTGGCATTGTTGGAAATTTTTCTGAAATGTTGCTTGTTGCTGAATTTACAAGTCTTACATTTGGGAGATTTGCAATTAAGTTTGGCGTCCAGAGAAGTCTTATGGGCTTGTTGCTGAGAATCATATCCATACATGCTTGCTGTAAGTTAGCTACTTCATCATAGAGGAAGCTAAGGTATACATCGGCTTCAAGATAATTCCCTTCAGCATCCATTCAGCTACTACAGCACCCCTATCAATTGGCGTTACAGGATCAAGATATGGGCTTCATGGCCTTTGTCTCAGATTGACAAAATAATAAAAGGAGCTCTAGGGGGTCCTGGAGGACTATCATTCACTCTGAAGCCATTTGGATCTCTGGGGCCCTCAGGACCTTGGGGTCCTTCATGAACAATAAGTTCAGAGGTGGAATAAGCATCCGCTTACAATTGATCTGGTGACCCTAACCAGCTAATTATCAATTTGGGTCTGCTAGAATTGTTGCTGGTTATTTAATTGAAATGATATTTAATACACAGCCTATTCCAGTCATTCCCGTTGGGTCATTGAGGCACCAGAAAGTTGTAAGTAATTTCATCACGTAAAACCCACCAACATCATTGTTAAACTGTAAAAGGTTAGCTTTGTAGCTCATTAATAATTCTTCTAGGATTCATAATAGCCTCACTATTCTTCCAACCAAAGTTAAATGTAGTTTCAAACAATTCAAAGGGTTGAGAATGCAGTTACTGGGTTAGGGTAAATTGTCTTTTGAAAACCATTTGGTGTAATCTTAAGATCTGCAGCTTGTGTTGAGAGCAGTATTTACAAATAGATGGGGATATGACTCAGTTTGGGCAAACCACGCTGCAGTGCTTGAGAGGGTGGACGACGCATACAAGTATATTAATTCTTGTGAAACCTGTGTGGAATGTTCCTAGTTAGTTCGCCCATCAGGCTGTAGGACTTTGTAAAGGAAAGCTTCCATAGTTTGGGCTACTTTGGCTGGTTGAATTGATAGATTTTATCATCAAGGGCCAAAAGTCTGAAGGTCATGGGCACAGTAAATTGTAAATCTCTCTTGTTCTAAATAGGGATTTTTGTTGGTTTAGGTGGACCCATCTAGTCATACTCATGTTTTCCTAGTTTTATGGGTTATCATCTCCGTTAGAATTATTTATCTTTGGGAATATATATCTATACCTAGTAACCTCAAAAAGAAAACCGGCAAAAAGTTACAGTTTCAGAATCTTTTTGAATTTATTAGCTGGTGCATTTGAAGGCTAAACGATTCTTGTTCAAATTAGCTTCAGCAAGCAGTCTAGTAAAAATGATTAGTCACTGGGGAAAATGATTTTTGGCAATAGTTTTATCAGCAAGATAGGGTAAAAGTGTAATATATAATTTAACAATCAAATTTTATATTATAAATGATGCTCTTGATGAAAATATTGATCCTTATGACTGGAAAAGATCTTTCTTAATCAAGAGGCCAATGTGCTTGGTTTGTGACTGGATAAAATTCTTTTTAATCATTGATTGTTTATAGATTTGATTATATCCTTTATATCTTAGAAACAATGAATGGTTCAAAGGATAACAGGTGGTGGTTTCTTTCAATTATCATCAGCCTCATCTGAAGGTAAATTACGTCCAATTTGACTAGAATCCAATCTTCACAACATTAATGTTATATGCACGTCACTTTCTTTATATATGTTTATAATTCAGTTGAAGGAGCTTCTGTTCAAAGTTTAGAAGGAAAATCAACAAGAGCAGTGATAATCACATTATGCTTTATAAGAGATAAGAACATCCTATGAGCATTATTACTGCTAAGACAGATAATAAGTTGAGAAATTTGCATTAGCTCCTCCTTGAAGAATATTTTCTTTAATAGCCATTTTTTGATAGTAGAGTTGAAAAAATTATGCACATGTACTAATTATAAAATATATAAAATCTTAGATTTATATTTTTTCTAAATTTTCTAGCTTCCTAGATGATACTAAATATTGCTGAAGTGGCTCTAATAGCTGTAGTGCTTGTTACTATTATTACAAAGTGTTCAAATAATACTTTAGTGATATATTGGGACCATCTAGTACTAAAAAAATACTTTAGTGATATATTATAAAAATATGTCCTAACCTAAATTTGATACTCTTGGATAGAAGTATTTTAGTATGTCTATACTTGATAATCCATGGTAATTAGATAGCATATATGAATCACTAGTATGGCTGTATTTCAATATTAAAAATTGTATTATCTAAATCTTTCTCTTCTAGTCTAAGCTTTTAGAATATCTAAGATACCAATTTTGAATATTAAATTTGCTTATAAAATTATAAATATAAATCTAGTTTATTTGGTGTTTTCTCAGAATTTGCCCATCATGGGTGTATAACCATACAGCTATTATTAAGTACTATAACTGTGTAGTAAATTTTATTAAAGTAAACAGGAAGCTTCTATCATTATGTTAAGCTTTATTGCCCTGCCACAATCAGTAACATAAATTTAGTATAACAAGTTTTGTTAATTTTCTAAAAAATGCGTTTAAAATTTTTGAGTATGTTTATATTTAATTAACTGAGGTAAGCTGACCAGGGGACAGACATTACCAAATATATGTGAAACTAAGAGAATAACTAAGAAATATAAAAACTTGGGCACCCCAGGGCACTCAAGTTACCCCTGTTGCCAGCGGGACTGCCAGGTATGGGGGAGTTGGTGCACTACTCCGAGGGGTTTCCCCTGATATGGAGCAGGTGTGAAGGAAAGGGTCTGTGTGGAGGAACCAGAGTGGGAACCATGATTCTATGAGCGCTTTTTGTCTTGGTCTCATATATCCATAGAGCCAGGCTTGGAAGTGCTCTAGTAAGTGGACATGGAATCTGTTAATAGTCCCATGAATGGTTTGGACCGTGCCCTTGAACTCATCTAATGCAATTGTGTGTATTGTCCACATTGCAATGGGTAATATTAGGGAGCGGAGTGTAGATGGGATTAGTGACTCGATCTGGAGCGCGAAGATACTCTTTGATATTGAGAATTCCTGTTTGTTTTTGAATCTTAAGCAGGCGTGCGACTTCCTGCAATATAGCTTTGGTTGGGGGGCATGTTTCTAGGCGGTGATGTAGGGATCCCTCCCTCCACATACTGCACATGTTTTGTGGAGGGGAGTTGGAGCGGTCCACCATCCTATAGGTCCTTCTCAAACAGCGCCAGGCGTTTGCTCTTATCCTTAATTGTAGGAGTGGGTGGTGTGTCATTTTCCACATTGCTTTCTGTGTGGTTAAATCATAGGGAATGTCCAGCATATCTAGGTATTCTATCCTAGCTATGCTTGGGGTTGTTGCGAGCATATCCCTTTGGGAGTGGTTTTCTGGGTTTCTTAATTTGAATTGGGGGCTGGGTCGTCCCCTTCCCTGTATAGTACCCATGTTCTCTATGGTCCATCCTATATGGCAGATAGTTCAAAGGATATGTTTGAAATGAGGGGAGGTTCCATGTGGACCCGTTGCAGTATGGTGCTTGGCAAGGTATGAAAGTAGTCTGGGTGGACTATGTGGGTTGGTTAATTTGAGCGCCTGTGCAAAGTTATTCCTTGCTGCTCTGGACCAATGTTGTTGCGGGAGGTCTGGAGCAAGGATTTTCTTTATCCAGGTACCTAGGATGTGATTGGCATGGCTCTCAAAATCTATTAGTCCCATGCCTCCGCTTGAGCGTGGGCCAAATAGTGTTTCCATCCGTATAGGAGGGTGAGAGCCAGGCCACAGCCAGCCCTGGATAAGCGCGCGAATTGAGGTTATAAAGGTAGGTGAGAAGGCTATCGCATGGGCCTGGTACCACAGTATTGGTAAGATGAGCGAGTTAGCAACTGTAACTCGTCCTGTTAATCCTGGGGTTCTTCCCTTGAGAGAGGCGACGCGTTTGGATACCCGTTTTAACAGGTTACTTTCCATCGTCTCATTAGCATATCCCCTTGATTCTAGCCAGATTCCAAGGTGTTGGACAGGAGTGGTGGTGGGAGGTGTTGCAAAGGGTAATATAATTGGGGTTTTTCTTTGAGTGTTGGTGTGAGGTTCTGATGTTGTGGCCCAATTGTATGTGTATTTGCCTAAGAGGATGATTTCTGTCTTCCTTTTGTTGAGTGATGCATTGCTCACCTTGGAGTATTCCTCTAGAGTGTGTTCAAGCTGTTGGGCATCTTCATTGTTTTTTATACCTGCTACGCAGTCATCTGCAAAGGCCAGTATCTTGACTGTTGGTTGTCCTTGTGCGGTTATCCCCATGAGACGTGAGTCAGTTACTCGGAGGAGCGGGAAAAGCTGAAATTGTATAGCAGTGGGCTGAGGGGATCCCCTTGTTTGAGCCCTCTGTGTGGTTTATTCTTTTTTTTAGCACTAGATGGTCCCAACTGTGTGGTTTAACCTTTTTTTAGTACTAGATGGTCCCAACTGTGTGGTTTAATCTTTTTTGTTAGGAATCCAGGGCCGCATACAGCCATGGTTGCAGATTCTGTTAGGAGCATCGCCCATTTTATGAATATTGGTGGGAGTTTGAAGGCATGTAGACATTCTTTTAGGTATGGCCAGCTAACACGGTCATACGCCTTTTCCTGATCCAAGAAGACCAGGGCATTAGTTGCTTTGGATTGGCAAATATTTGCCACAGGGTGTATGTTGTTCCAGATTGAACGCCCTGGTATAAACCCAAACTGGTTGGGTGACAGGACGTCAGATGCAATTGCGCCTAATCTAGTTGCTAGAATTTTTGTGTCAGTGTTGGAGAGTGCAATTGGGCGCCAGTTGGCCAGGTCCAACTTGTCACCCTTTTTATACAAGGTTATAACGTAGGATTCATGGCCTCCTGGTAATAGGCGTGTTTCCAACAAACTCTGGTTCATTGACGCCAATAGGAGGGGGGCGATTTGTTGAAAATACATTTTGTAAAATTCGTAGGGTATCTCATCAGGCCCTGGGCATTTCCTACGTGGTGCACCGCGAATTGTTTCCCAAAGCTCCTCCCGTGTGATAAGGGATTGTATATTGTAATTTGGTGGTGTACTTTGTATCTTGGCAGTTTGAATAAATTCTTTAATTTTTTGTGGATCTGTTGGCATATCGTGATATAATCTGGTGTAATAGCAGTGTACTTCCACCTTGACCTCCTCAGGGTCAGTTGCCACAGTGCCGTTGGTCTTGCGGACCTGTGTGCACATGGGCTAGTTTCTGCGGGAGTGGAATTGGCAGAAAAAGTATGTCAAACAGGTTTCGCCTTCCTTTATGAACTTACCTTTGTTCAATACTTTAATTCTGTGTTGGTGTTTAAAGATGAGATTGTTAAGTCAGGCTGAAATTTCTGCCCATTTGCGTCCCCAATTAGGGCTATAGCCAGATCTCAGAGTATTTATTTCCAAGTGGTCTAGTTCTGCCAAGGTACGCTTGATTGTAGCTGTGTCCGCGGTGTACTTGCGTGATGCAATATGTCAGGTTTTGTTGATTAAATCTTTTTTGAAATTTTCTTATGTTCCAATGGGATCTGAAGTGAATGGGGCTGTGAATTCTGGGTCTGTAGCCTTTTTCAACCCAGTCAGATATCTCAGGCAATCTTATATTTTCTGGGTGAAGCTTTCTCCAAGGCGACATCTGTGTGTGGGATTGGGTTGGCACTAACTGCACCATAACTAACCAGTGATCAGAAAAATTGATCTTTTTTGTTGTAAATTTAGAGATTCTTGAGTGGTGGGATTGTGGGATGAGGATGTGGTCAATACGACTCATTGATATGAGCAGTCCCTCACGTATGTTGGGTCTTGTCATATGGGGAAGGATTGGTGAATTGGGAGGAAGAGCATCCTGTAAGCCAAGAGATGCCTTCATTGTGTGATATTTAATGTGTCCAGGTGGGTATCCCCTGGGATTAGGTCATTGATCTGTATTGGGGTTATCCCAGCAGTTGAAATCGCCTAGCATGATGATATCTGGTGGGAGGGTGAGGGTAGAAATTTTTTCAAAATTTTTTTTCTCTCAGTTGCAGCACACGGTGCGTAGATCCATGCTAGCGAAATTATTTCATCTTGGCATGTGATTGTTGCTACCAGGACTTGACCATGCAAGTGTGATGATGAATTTGTAATTTTAATTTTTTTGTTGTTTTGGACTATCACCCCCCAGTGAGATGTCCAAACTGATTGTGATGGTGCAACCCTGGTTGACCAGGATTCTTCTTCCCCTTGTAGGCAGTGGGTTTCTTGGATGGCCAAGATATCTACAAGAGGTTTTTGCAGGACTGCCTGCTTTTTGGCTTGGGACATATTAGCCCTGGCTCCCGCGATATTTAACGTCCCTATAGACACTGAGGTGCCCGTGGCGCCTCAGGAGCGGTTGGGAGGACCCTCTGGTCCTATCCCACCGCGGCTCATTTTGGCCATGCTCCGCATCTGTACTCCAACTCTTTCACTGCCATTGTTGGTTCCCTTGACTGACCCAATGATTCAAGGAATTGCGGTTTTTTGCATTTGCATCAACTTTTCCTGCACAGGTCTCATGTTGATTTGATGCGGGTTGTTGATTAGATTTTATATTTTTGAGGTTTAACTTTGTTGCATTGTGCACTGCATTTTCACCCAAATTGCGGTTGCACTGTTTCTCAGTATGTGCATGGCTGATGACGCTTTGTGGCTCAGTCTGGTTACTGTGAAAATTTTTGACCTGGGCATATTGTTCTGATTGGTTGGTTCAGTGAATATCTGAAATATCCTCCTGAATTTGTCCATGGTTAATGGAAGATTCCGCGTGTGCCGCCGCTTCAGCTGCTGCTCTCTTGCGGGCTTTTTGTGCTGCTTTACGCTGTTTACTTGTAACTGGGTCCACAATGGAGTATAGTCCATCTTCACCCCACCAGAATGGGTGGTGGCCATCAGTCATTTTGGCAAATTTTTCTTTATCTTCGTCCATAGCTTCTTCACAAAAATCATTTTCCATTAAGCCCTCTTTTACAGGGCATGCATGTTCCTTGTGGCCCAGTGAGCCACAGTGGTTGCAAATAGGTGGTGCGCATTCCAGTGTAACTTGGAATGCAGCTGACTGGCCCCCATCTGCAAAGTGAAATTCTGCTGCGTGGGGAATTCTGGATAAATCCTCTTCCACTTCTGGGAAGGGGTTGATTACAGTGATAGCTTTGCCCATGCACAGGTCAGGCATTAAGCAAAATTGCTGTAATTCAAGTTGTTGGATTTCTCTGTAGGCCACAAGACCTTTGCGGAGCTCCTCCTCAATTACCTTACGAGGAAGGTTGGTGGGGGAGCGAGTCAAAGGAGATGAACAAAGTTTTGCTTTGTTCCATCTGGTGCGCGCGGTGCACACAATTTTTTGCCCTCAGGGAGGGCAATTCCCACATCAGATTTTTGCTGCGGCATCAGCTTCATCAGCTGTTTCAAGACCAATATTGATCCAGCTGCAGCCCATGTTGTTGGTGGCTATGTACACCGCGTGAGGGAAAAGTGGGGGCTGTGCCTCACATGTTTTCTCCCACAGGGTTGGTGACTCATCCCCAAGGAAGAGTCTGATCCCATATTCCACCTTTGACAAAGGTTGGTTGAATTGAATGTACATGTATTGCACATGCTTTACAGTAAATACCATAAACCCAGATGGTATCTGAGTTTGCAATTTCTTTGCAGATTGGGTTCCTGGTCCCCCTCCAGGGCGTTTCTTGCCCTTAATTGCACCATTAAGTGCACCGCTTGCCGCGATGCTCACCCATGTTGTATTTTTGTTATTAAAGTCGCCCATCTTTCCTGTGCGTGATTATCCAAATTTGGTGTTCAAATCAAATTGTAGTAACTAAAGTGATTGTTACGAGAAAGAAAAGCTATAATAGATACTTTAGTACGTTTATATTTATTATTTTTATTACAGTTACATTAGAAAGATCCAGAATGGTGATAGCATATCAAAACCAACTTATTTAAAAATTTATTTGATATGATTACTCATATAGAAAAAAATAAAAACTTACTTTATTTTTTAAGCTAGTTTAATTGTCAAAATAAAAGTCTATAAAACATAATTAGTAAGATTAGAATTTAAAAATTGATAACTAATTACAAATTATACTCATCACAAGAGACGCACTACAAGTACTTTGCACAATCTACATGATTATGAATTTGAATATTGCAGTATGAAGTATAGATATAAAATCAAATTTGATAATTATATCTTTTACCTTTTATATAGGACAATCAAACTATAAGGTATATTTGGGTGCTATACTTGTCATAAAATGGTTACATATAGTTTATTATCTGTAAATAGAATATTGTGACTTGATGTAACTACTAGTCTAATTTTATTGTATATGTAATTCAATTAGTATATATATACCTTTTAAACTAAAATTTGAAGAAAACAAAGGTAAAAATTATATCATATATTATACCAAAATACGTTTTCTAATATTTAAGAATTATGCTTAGAAACTTTGTTATACCACAAAATGGTGAAGAGTATACTTGCTTTTTAATATCAAAATTAAAATTTAGTTTAATACAATTTTTCCATAGCTATGTATGCTAAAAGTTAAACATCTTAGAAATGTCATATTTATTTTTATTTTTTTATAAATTAATTTTTTGATTATATAATTTTAGTATACACAAGCTTTAACCAAGGTGTTTATAAAGCATGATAAGCTACCTCAAAGTATTTTATATAATTTTCACACCTAACAATTTTTTGCCTCTTAAACCTTATGTACAAAATATTGCTCATGAAAAAGATAATATAAAATCTATATCTCATTATAAAACTTTGTTGTTTTTTATTGTTTTTCAAAGCTAAGAATGTAATTAAAATGATCCTAAATGTGGTATTCAAGAGTTTTTAGTTTTTAAAGAGCTATTATTTTTGATTAACTAAAATTGACTTACCCTAATCTTTGAAGGTTTATCTTTGCAAAACATAATATTTGCCTTCATTTAAATTCAATTAAGGCCTATATACATATTGTCTCTCTTAACTATCTTTTTTAATAATTATAATTTTTAAACTATAAAGTGGAAGTTAAATTGTTTATAAATAATTAAAGCTATAACTTTCTTTAAAAACATATATATATATAATATAATATCTAGCTTTCCAAGTCTAATAAAGATACAATTAAAATCTATTAGTAATTTATGTTATCATTTCTGTTGTCCACAATTATAGTAAAAATGACTTTTGTTATAATATTATCCTTTCAAATAAGGTCAACTTAAGAATTTTAAAATAGAAATCCCCTTATTAGTTTACAAGACGATGTATCTTTATGATTTCTATATCAAACTGATTTTTACATCTTAAAAAAACTTTATCAATTTGAAAGTTCTTAAGTATTTATATTAGATAATGGCCTAGTATATATAGATCTAGTTATAGCTCATACATAAACCTTTTGTAAAACATCATAAAAAGACAAGTTTGTTTGCCAAATATCAGTTAAAATGTATCAGGATGATGCCTTTTTAACCAGGGTAAGGTTTTATCTGACTAGTTATAAGAACAAATTGGTTATTAGCTTTATTTTATTTTTTATTTGATATTAGACTGAGGTTATGATTAAACTTTCCTTTACACCAATGCTGATCCGCCATACGGAAATTTGCCATGAAATTACGTTAACATTACCATCTTCATTGTTACTGTATGTGTTACTTTTTTATTATTGGGCATCATTGCTAATAATGGTATTTATAAAAGTTATACTAAATTCCAAGCCACTCTAGCAGTGTTAAACCTCATATTTAGAATTTACATTGACTTACCTTCCCTCTGCAGCTGTAAATTGCAATTACATAAAATGTTATTATAGATCCTTTGCCTCAGCGCCGCCAAAAACTTTATAATTAGTATTTATTATATTAAAAATTCTCTCTGCATCTTTGTCTTTGACAGATTGATATTTATTGTAGATGCCCTGAGGCCTAGGCATTAATCTCGTTGCCTTCTATGTATATCATACAACTAAATTAAGGTTTCCATGTGCTAATAAATTAAACAGGGGAACAAAATTTTTTATTTAACTGAGGTAAGCTGACCAGGGGATGGGCAAAGCCAAACTAAAACTTAATATCATAATAAATATGATTAAAACAAAACGCCCAAAATGGACGGATTGATGGAACATACCTAACAAAATATCCAACCAGGTGGGCAGCGGATACTGCTATCCCTCCATGGTGGATGGGGAGGGGGATTGGGGGGCTTGTCTTTAGCTGCATCCATCTCATCCCAGAATAGGGTGCGTGTTAAGTCAGATAGTAAGGGTGTGGGGGCATAAGCGGTATGGGGTTCAATATTCTTTTTTTAGTACAGGGGTTCAATATTCTTGATGACTGGAACTTCCAAATAGTTGCCAGCCATAAAAATGGCAACGGTGTATTTGGCCAAAGCATCTTCAGCTTTGAGGCGGGCGTCTGGGAGTTTAACAAATGTGGCAATGTTGGTTCAGGTTATTTTTGCTTTCAGATTCCGTGCTACTGTTACCATGTTCTGGATGGCTTCAGTGACGTTTTTGTGTAAACTTTTGATATTTATCTTACTTTGTGTAGTAATACTATTGGGGATAATGGGAGTTGGAATTCCTCCTGTGAGCGCAGCCACATATTTGGTGGCAGCTTTGCAGAGTGGACGGCAATTTGGTGTGGCGTCAGCTTCTACTGCAAGCTGGTGGTCGTTGTAGAATGGTTTGGCGTTAGACAGGTGAACAAATCTTTTTTCATTAATAAAAACACTTGTTCTTACCTGATTTGAGTGTGCTGATCTGATATCTGAAGTTATCTTTTCTCAGCAAGCTACAGTTTGTTTGCAATTCTTTTATCTTTTTACATTAATTTAAAAAGTTTCAAATGTTTCAACATTTATCTCAACTTACAAATGTGGGATATTATCTTAATCACCTTCATGGTGATAAAATAATTTTATCACAAAAACATGTAAGGGGGTGGAAGGAGAGTTGGCAGGGAGTACAACTACCAACCTGAAGGTTGGGGGTTCAATTTCCACCCTTTGCAAATTGATTAGGGTGCCAGCCAAAGGAAGCTATTGGCGGTTATTAGGTCTAATAGCACGAAAACCTTACCCATGATGTAACCAGAAAAACAGAGTCCCAATTGGAGGTGGAAAAACTTTCTTTGATGGAGATGACCTGCTCAAGTTTCATGTTAGTTCTTTCTTTTTATTGGTAATGCCTGTCCCTTGGTCAGCTTGCCTCAAATAAATAAATCCAAAAACATGCAATGGAATACAACTATGCATATAGTTTTGAAATACAAAGGAATAAATTTACTTATTCTGAGCATAAATATGACATAAAACAATATTAAATAAAAATATACAATTTTCTTAACTATATAATTAAATTTACATATAGATGGAAGATGTTAATTAACTAATGCAGTAATGTGAAATAGAGGGCATGCAAAGCTCATTCAGACAAAAATTTACGCTTGTAGCTCTTGCATTTGTGGACTTTATCAGGATGGCCTAATTTTTGTCTCCAGAAGCAGTCTGCCATCATATGCGTGTCTCATCACCCTTGATAATGCTCTTCCATTTTCTTTAGGTCATGATGGGAGTGTTCCTCCCTGATCATTGCTAACATCCCTAAGGTTTTCAAAAAATTGATTAAGATGGCAATTCAGGAAGTGCATATTAATACTCATGTTGCATCCAAGATTGTAAAATGACTTTCAGCATCTTTTGAACCATAATTACATAGTTTTCTGCCTTCTTGTTACCAAGGAATTTGTTAATAACTGCTACAAAAAAATCCATGTAGATCTCTCTTTTTGATACATCTTCCAGAAAATTCCTTGCCACAAATAAGTAATCAAATGTGAGGACCATCAAACACACCTGTTTTTATTATGTTGAATGACAGACCAATAAAAGTAGAAAAGTGTGTTGGTGAGCTAGTTAGAGTAAGCTGGGGCCTCCATGTGCCACTACTGAGGAAAGTCTGTGGAAACATAGGTGAGTAGCTAACACCAGAACCCAAAGAGGCACATTGGTTGGATCCTGTAGTGGCCTGAAAGAAGTGTGGGATGGTAATGATAACTATGCTTACCTGTTCTTGTAGGTGTCTACCACTCCCTGTGGGGAGAATATGGGAAGAAAGGGGGTACAAGTCAGGCATGGTGCCTGTCAAATGTTCTCTATGATATTGGGTTGCGCAGGTTTGAACCCAGGACAAGGGAGGGCAATCCTGGTTGGCTGCACTTCGGTGCATTTGCCTAAAATAAATGCCATGGTTTTCTGAGTTGGCCTGAAGCTCAGCTAGCTGCCGTTTTGGTTGGCATGAGCTGGAAGACAAAAAGTATCATGCAAGAAAGTGATAGCAGATCCAAAAGAACTCCAAGGCTTCTTGGACAAAAAGGGGCCACAGAGCATAACTCCACTAAAAAAGCAGGTAACAAAGGGGAGGGCTTAGGCTTTTTCCCCTCAGGGGCCTTAAACCTGGATGTCATTGGGTCTTGTCCCCTGCAATGGGGATGAGAGGCATATCGCCTGTCCTAGCTGGTGCAGACTAGCTGGCCAGTACTTAAATAGGGTGGGCATATGTCAGTTTAGGGGGTATAGTGAGCTACTCCCAATCGCAGTTGTGCCTACATTTATTAAATGGTGCTTAGGTTTGCGCATTCCTAGTGTGGTGGGGAGGCAGTACCCCAGGTCTTCATCCAAAATAGTTACCTGCATTAGGAGCCCCTTGGGGATTTTTAAACTCAAAGAAACAGTGTGAGGAAACGTTCATTTTCAGGATTCAGAGTCTTTAGAAATTGCTTCATCAAGCCAAGCTTGATATGAAGCGGGGAAGATGATTTTATCTCAGCTGTATTTCATGAAAACTAGAGCATGCACAAGAAAACTGACTTCATATTTGAATTCACCAATGCCAAAATACATAGAAACAGATGCTAAATCTCATGTGACGACAAATTTTTTGTTTCCCTGTGTTGTCAACAATTTCTACTAATGGGAATGATAAGATTGAGAGGTGTATAACATGAAGGGACTGCCTCTTTGTATCATATTGTTTAAAAGTAGTTCCAAAAGCCTACCCACAATAAGGAATACCAAACTGCAAGCCCCCAAGACACAGTCAGCACTAGATATATAGTGTGCTTTTTCAAACTTAAAATTAGAACCTTTTTAAGAATAAAGGTTTCCTAAGTGCTTTAAGTTTTGGTCCTCATATATAACCCTTAGATATTATGAAAACTTACCTATGCACTTTATGTATGATGGTGAAGCATTAGTTCAAACATTGGGGTGCCTTTAAAGGGAAACCTTTCTTCATCACTGTACTCCAACGGTAAAATGATTAATCAAATGGTCCATGTATTGCTGTGATGGTATAGAACAGCATTTTAATGCTAATGTGACTAACGCTGTGGCCAAAAAACATTTTCTCAATTTTTAAGCTTAAATATGAAATGAAAGGCCACAGTGGTTATTTGTTATATATCTTTTTGACTTAAAATCACCAAGTTACCTTGTTAACCATAGATACTAATGACTGCTGAAGCAGCAAGACGCCCTTGAGTCTGACTTAGTTAGAGCTTTTGCTCTTATACTGACATTGACAAGGAGATTGACTCCCTGCATATCCTAGTCAACTTCCAAGGGCAGTAAATAAAGGAGTCTAAGTATCTTTTCTTTAGTCTCGGAAGAAAACAAAAAATTCTGAGCAAAGGCTCCAGGAAAGAGCTTCTTTTTCACTATCATGAAAAAGCATTTCCGTCAGAAGTTTTATGCTAATTCTTGTTATGATATGCAAGGTCATTTCATGATTGAACACCAAAAACAATTGTTAGGACATGAGAAAACAACTCATTAGCGTCTGAAGTCAATGATTATAAGGCGCCATTTGCACACTCATTTACTATGGCTTTTACATTCTTACCCGCTTCAGGTAATACCAGCCCCATGATATTCTGGTATCCAAAAATAGCAATATACCAAAACCCTCAACACATTTAATCTTGGCAAATTCTGCTCGCACTACTCAAACAACCTCAACCCAGGCCGCTCAGGCAGTCTAAGTCATTTTATTTCAGCTCCTCAGTAAAAAAACTCAGAGGATCAATTGGAGTTTTTGCGGCCTTTCACTCTCCATATGTGGATGGTAACTTCCTTTTATTCAATCAAATTACTCAATTTTGATGAAATAGGGAACAAATTTAACTACATCATTATAGACAGAGGAGTGGTATCATAATGGGTTGTTACCTGCCCACTCTGGGTTGGGGTTTGATTAAAATTAGGTTCAAACCCAGCATAGTCTAGAAAACTTGGTGTGGTATATTTGTCTTAAGATCAACCCTCCTTGTTTACTTTTTTACATCATTATAGACAATTTTAGCTTGAGTGCCCTAGAAACCCTAATCTAGCAACTTTGTGGATTCCTTAGAATAAAAAGGACAGAAGATGCTGATGCCAAAATTAATGAGGCCATAATGACTTACACAACACAAAATGTTGAGATTATTATATAACTGGATGATAAGCCCAAAATAACCATGGCAAATTGAACATATTCTGCCAAATATGATTTATAGTTGTAATTATTTGAGCGCCTTTGGGATGAGGCGATATTGGGCCATAAAGTTTAGTTATTGGATCTCCTCCAAATCAGGCAATAAGGTGATGTCAACATATGACAAATTATGACTGGATCGCCTCAAACTAAGGTAATTAGGATTTAATAAATGGTGAGCTCTGCTTGAACAATGAGAATATGGTGGAACGAATAATCTAATCAGAGGATCAGTATTGACCAAAGTCGTTGATAATTATGCAATATGAGAAGATTGATAGAGTAGGATTTTAAGTAGAAAGGAGTGATCAGAACAGCGAGTATCCGCTGTATATATTAATTTAAATAAAAGAGTGTCATCAGGGCAATTACTCCTATCTTTTATATTATATTTATTGTAAGTATGTTCCAGGACTGGCTATCTCCATATTGTCCATCCTATTGCTCAGTAGTATTTACCCTGTGCATAACCCTTTGGTATATCTGCAAAGTATCACAAAATTTATAACAGTGGTGCTCAATACAAGGGTCCCATTGATCAATCACAAAGAAATAATAATACTCTAGTTGCCAGCCATGTCGCATCAGGTTTGCTATGATGGGGATCTTAACAACATGCTGCACCAGTCAAATATGCAGAACTCAAAATTGTCCCAGACGCTGCGCTCAAGAGGCAGGATGATCTTCTTCAGGAGGTTTTATTATAATATGCCTCCGCTCAATTGCATTGGGAATAATCATGGATCCTTCAAGCAATTTGATTTTGTGACAGAAGGAGTCTCAGATTAATGGAAAGCAAAACAGTTAATATCCACCTTGGATGTTGGTAGTGCCAACCAAGTCACCTGTTATCTTCCAAACAGTTCCGTTACATACCAAGAAGTGAAATATACTGTGCTGCAGTCGTTTGGAGGAACTTCAAAGATGTTGCAGCGGAAGGATGAGTTCTTGAACATCGGTTTTCAGCATAATGAGACCCTCACCGCATTTGCAGATCAATTTATGGCAGAAGCCTACATGTTAATTGGTGCAGGGACTTTAAATGAATCTGAAGCGTGCATTGAAATGACCTCTGTAGTGAAGCCATACCATGAGCTTTACAATGTCATGACCCCAATGTTGGACAACAACCTACCCCTGCTTAAAGTTGTTCAGTTTTTGTGCCATCTATCTGTAGCCTTCCCTACACCCAATACAGAGCAGAAACATGCCTCCATAATTGGACTTTCTTATCCAGGGGAATTTGGCTGTCCAGTTCAGATTCACCAAGTTAACCCCAGCCATTCCACTTCCGCCCCAGACCTTCTTATCGTCAACTGCCCAACTACTGACCAGCCTAATTATATCAATCACCCACAATCGAATTATTGGCAAGGGTCATATTACAATAATCAAGGACGCAGGCACTATGAAGTTAATTATTTTGAATGCAGTCGCCCTGGGCACCAAACATGTGTTTGCCCAAATCATTGGGTCCCTCACGTACAGAAGGAACAGTACTATCAGGGAAAAGTCGGAGTGGAGTAGAGATGGGACTCTACCTCCGTTATCCCCAACCCAAACGTCCCACCTGAATGTAACACTGTATTTATCAGAAGTCCCTCCATACAATGATGCATTACTATATCAGCAGCCAGTTGGAGGGGTGAATATTGACATGAATGCAAGCCAAAGCTGCGGTTAAAGAAGGATCTCAGATGCAGTCAAGCAATACATTTGTCAAATGTTCAACCAAGTTCCCCCTGACAAGTTTAAACCATCCGCAGATTAACCTTCCTTATAAAGAGTAACTATTACTCTTCCTGTCAACACTATCATCAAAACATTTTCCCAAATGTGGTGAGGGGATTGCGAGTTTCCTTGGTAACAGAGATTCTGCAAATTAACATGCATTAAACAGTCAAGCTTCATCATATTCAGAATGTACGTAATGTGACATTGTTGTAGGCAAGACCCAAGTCTGTGCTATAATTGATACAAGTGCTCCAGTTAACATAGTTTCCACTAACTTGGTGGCTAAGTTGACATTTAAACCTGATGTGGAACTTTAAATGTTGTATGTAACCACTGGAGCAGAAAACATGGTATCTGAGGGAGCATACAGCGCTCTTTTATATTGCAATTAGGGTAATTTTTATTGTAGCCTCAGCAATAGTGTTACCAAATGATGATTACAACATGTTAATTGTAAACGCTTTCTTAAAACATGTTGGAATTTGAGATAACCACATAATACAACCTTTTAACCAGTTAATAAATTTGATGATTAAGTTATAATTTTACAGTATCAGCAACAGCGGCTGACTGATGGGATTATCATCGGGCATCATCCCCAATGATATTCAGTATGAATTTGATGAGGGAATAACACCTGACAGTCAAATTATTGAGTAAATCATTTAATATCTCGGCAGAGGTAAGCAACTAATGAATTATCATTGGCAATAATCCCTGACAAAATTAAGTATTAATTTGATATGGGAGCAACACCTAATAGTCAAATTATAGGGAATCATTCAGAGCAAAACATATGAGGAGTTGTCAGAAACTACCAAAGTGTTTGAACACCAGAGGTAGAGAGTAGAACTATCATTGGCCAAAACAATTGGTTTTGAGTCCTTAATACCAACTGTTTGGTCGCCAAACAGCTAAGTATTACGCTGCCTAAGCAACTCAAGGCAACGTAACCAATGAGATTTGGTACCTAACACTTGGGGGTCAAACCAGCATAGGAGCACAAATAATTCCCAGTGGACAGTTGAAAAGTTGTGTGTCGATTTTAACTATATAATCCCCAAAATTCTCCCAATAAAAGTAGATTAAAAACTTGATATTAACTAAGCTGTTATACATGGGTTGTTTAACATTTCACTCTTAAGAGAAGAGTGCAAGGTTCAGATATCCTTAGGTTGTTACTATCAAAATCTCTGCTTTGCTCTGCAAGAAGTGAATAGGGAAAGTGTTCCCTACAGTACCAGAATATTTTCAAGAGGAAGAAGCACCAGTTTAGCGTTGGACTTTTCAATCAACGTGGCTTTTGGGATATCAACAATAATAATAGTATTCATACTATTACTGCCCCAGCTTATCAATTTCAATTGAACAATCAACGCAAGGATCCACGAATCTGTGCAGTTGAAAGCTAGGACCAGAAGCGAGCAACCATCCCACTGCCCAGATTTTAACACAACATTTTGGGGCTGTCATTGATATGTCAGAAGAGCCTTTGAAATATTGGGTCAATGGATCTTAATTTACTTTATCTCTAGTGGAGTGCCAAAGGATCAGGTGCACATGGGACATATCAACCTTACCTATAGTGATGGAGTGATTCCGTTGTGCTGTCATTGATTAAAAAAGAGGACCTGGGCCCTCCCTCAGCATAAATATGAATATCAAGGGCTGCCTCTCAAAGCTGCTGGTCTGTATCAATACCCTCTGGACACCAAGTTATAATAAACACCAAATTAGAGGTGGAAATATCAGACGGATTATATGGGGAGGTCATCGACCCTTATCAGCAATTGTGGCTGGAGCCTCATGTGGCCCTAGGTATCAAACTCCTTGACATGGGGAGATCAAGGTTCTGTTTGAAGATCTACAAAAAGAACCAATGCAAATCCGCCAGCATCAGATAGTGGCGTATTTACACTTAACCCCAGTTGAGGAGGTCCTTCAGGTTCATGAGTTCAGGCTGCTTGTTGAAATTTGGTCTACTCATTGAACTGCAGCTTAGCGTAGTGGTGGTGGTACCACGTGAAAATTTAATGAGGTTAACAGAAGACCAGAAAGATCAGGAATATCTTTATTTGATAATATAAGAAGCTTTTTGCTGCTGGCAATCATATTGTAGGGTGCTCCCAGGGGGTGGTCCATCAAGTGGATACTGGGGAGCATCCTCCCATCTGGTCTCGGTCAATCCGCTGATCAAGGACAGCTGAAGAAGTAGTTACCAAGGAAAATGAAAAGCTGCTTGAGCAAGGGGTGCTAAAACCCTCAAAGAGTCCATGAGCTTTGCCCATCCTAATTGTCAAAAAGAAGGTCAGTACCAATTGGGTGGTGATAGACTACCAGAAGCTCAACAGCATTAATAAAAAGGACTTATACCCCTTGCCTCAAATTAATGATACATTGGATTGGTTGGGAGGAGCTCATTACTTCTCAGCAATGGACTTGATATCCAGTTATTGGCATATTGAGTTGCCTGCAGCGGAACAAGAGAAATGCACCATTATCACGACCAAGGGGCTTTTTCAACTGACCAATGCCACAAGGGCTTTGTAATGCCTCAGCTACTTTCCAACGGGCCATGGACACTATTCTTAGTAACTTGAAGCTGTCATGCATACTCATATACCTTGATGATATCAATGTCTTCTCCTGGACGTTTTTGGAGCATCTTACCCATTTGGAGGAGGTATTCCACTGGCTTGGCATAGTCAACATAAAGATCAAACCCCATAAATGTCACTTTTTCAAAGATCAGCTGGAGTACCTAGGGTATGTATTGGATTCAAAGGGGCTTAAAACCTAGCCAGCCAAAGTAAAGGCTATCCAAAATATGACTACGCCAAACAGTAAGCACAATATACAAGTATTTTTAGAGATGGTAAGCTACTACCGCCACTTTATACCCAACTTTAGTTGTATTGGAGGTCCATTGTTTGTGTTGTTAAAGAATGATGCCACGTTTGAATGGACGGAATGCCGCCAATTCTCTTTTGATACTTTGGACGGCTCTAATAAGTGTACCAGTGTAGCGCTACCCAAATTTTGATAAAGAGTTTATTATCCAGACAGATGTGTCCCTTTCCGCCGTTGGGTGGCTCTGTCCCAAAAAAATGATGAAGTGGAAAAACCCAGTGGCTTATTGTAGTCAAAGCCTGAATTGCCACATATATAATTATACTGTGACCATGTGAGAGTGTTTAGTATTGATATACGCATATTAGCAATCTAAGGTGAATTTGCATGAAGTGAAGTTTAAAGTCATACCGGATCATGATTTGTTATGGTAGTTGCAGAAACACCAGGAGCTGGAAGGGCCTCTAGCCTGATGAGCCCTCAAACTGCAGGCTTTTGACTTCAATATTCTCCACTGACCTGGAGCAAAACACCAGAAGGACGATTGTTTGTCTCAGTTGCCAATGGTTACCATCACAGCAGATCTGAGTGATGTGATGTACAATAAAATGCGCAGCGGCAGATATGATGATGAACCGCCACAATTAATAAAGGCGTTAAATGAGATGCGAGCCCATACCTTCCAGAAGAACAGGGAGTTGTAAAAACGGATTGGAGACTCCACAATGAACTTCCCATGACCCCAACATGACCTAGTATTATCATGAGTGCACATAAGGAAGTTGTACATGGTGGTGTGCGCAAGACATTGGAATTTCTGAGGCCTCGATATTACTGGGAAAAGTATGAACTCTGATGTGCTTAAAACAATCTCATGCTGCCACCAGTGCCAAGTGGAAAAGCCGTTCTTCCAGAAGACCTCGTCTGGTTAGTGAAACCACATTTTGCTTGGCATACGGTTTCCATTGACGTTGTTGGCCCCTGCCAACAAAAGGTAACCAATCTTGGTACATTCTGGTGATAATCAACCACTTGACCAGGTGGGTTGAAGCCTGGGCGATACAGGATTTAGGATTAGTCACTGTGGCCAAGTTTTTAATGGAATGTATCATCCAGCAACATGGCTGCCCTCAGTTCATTATGACTAATAACAGAACCAGCTTACCTTGCGCATCCTTCCAAAGTTTGGCAAGCTGATGGGCATCCACGGAATTCTGAAACCCCCATACCACCCCAAATCCAACAGGATGGTTGTGCGAGTTAGCAGGACCTTGGTGAACATACTACGGAAATTGGTAGCAGATTTTCCTTCAAATTGGAGTTCCCTCCTTTCCACTGCCATGTTCGCATACAACATTAGCTATCATTCTGCCACAGGGAAGAAAACCTTTCAACTTCTATATGGACGACATCCTGCCCTCCTGGCACTGCTTTATGCTTTCGTAGAAGACACTGGCAGAATGGATCTTATCATTATTTGACTAGTCTAGCAGACATGCTGTTCAAGTTGCAAACTAAAGTGCACTCTTTTAGTTTGGCCAAGAAGATAAATGATCAGGCAGCCAATCAGTTATAGTGTAGTGGCCTAGACCAGTTTTAAGATGGGGACATGGTTCTATTCATGACCAGCATGGGTTTGGGCAGAAGCAAAAACTGGCCAGCATCTGGATTGTCCATTTGAATTTAGGTGAAAACAGGCGTCAATTAATATACTATCAAGGACCAAGTAAGAGTTGGATTATCAATCAAATGTACATGAATTTCCTTCAAGTATAAACAGTAGGAGACTTATTGTCCAGTCAAGGGGGTTAATGTCGAGATACTGATGTCAGGACAATAAGCCCAAAATAAACCATGGGGTATTAACCATATATGGTGACCATGATTTATAGTTACAATTATTTGAGCACCCTGGGATGAGGCGATATTGGGTCAGAAAGGTTAGATATTGGATTGCCTCCAAATCAGGCAATAAGGTAATGTTGATGTATGATGAATAATGAGTGGAAGGGAGGATACCCCAGTGGTAGAGTATGGACCCTCTACCACTGCCTCCCGAGTTCAATCCTGGTAATGGATTTTGGGTAGGGGATGATTTTGACTGTGTTGGTTTTCTGCACCAATGCCCCAAACTGAGATAGCGAATAGCAAAGGCGGTCCATGGAGTTCCTGGCCTATCGTACGCCATGCATGGAGGTTTTCTGGGTTTTATCTTCTTCTATTTTCTTCACTTCCCTAATCAGTGCAGTATTGCCCCCAGGTTGGCCCACCTCAAATAAAATTTAAATTTAAAATAATGTGTGGATCGCCTCAAACTAAGAAATTGTGATTTTAATAAATGAACTCTGCTGGAACCAATGAGAATATGGCAGGACAAATTAGTCTAAGAAAAAGGGTCAGGATTGACTGAAGTTGCTAATATATAAGCAATATGAGAAGATTGAAAGAGGAGATTGTTAGCAGAAAAGAGTGAGTGGAACTGCGAATATCCGCTGTATATATTAAATTAAATAAAAGAGTGTCATTGGGGCAATCACGCCTATTTATTATATTATATTCTTTTTAAGTGTGTTCCAAGGACTAGCGATCTCCATATTGTCTGTCCTACTGCTCAAAGTCTACCCTGTGCAAAAACCCTTCAGAGTATTTGTGGAGTATCATCAAATTTATAACACAAATGATCTCATTTTATAGGAGTTTGGCGGAGCAGAATGAATGACAATGCAGAAGATAATGCTTTTTGATTTTCTCCTTTAACAAGGATAAGTACATCATGGCTTATAAATCTTTCTTTGCTTCGATACCCAAATCAAAGATAAATTCAGATTTTTTAAAAAATACAAAAAACAACCGCTTTAATGAGCCAAAACTTACCAATGTCGATGCAATTGATGCCTGCTGCCCCAGCTTGGGGTGGTGATGCGACGCCATCTGCCATCTTTTGGCCACCACCAAAGCGCGCCTGGGCTGGCTCTGCTAGCCCTCCCAACGCTACTGGGCGTTATGTCCCCCCTCAGGACTTGGCCTCACCTCGCCAGCTCTCAGGCGGTGCTCTAGAGCCCTTTGGTGCCCCATGGAGCAATTTGTGTTTCAGCCTCTAAGTCAAATATGGGAATTTTTTCTCATACGCAAGTGCGGCCATCATTGAGATGGCCATGGCGGTTTTCAAACCTGCTGGCTTTATTGACTTCTGCCCCTTTAAGGGGTATTTTGACCTCAGCTTCTGCTCAGAAGCTGATGCTGCAGCAGCAGCCAAGCTGCCATTAATTTTTAAAAAATTACTTTGTCCACCATTTGCACCCAGCTCCCAGATGAGGCCACTTTAGTGGTCCAGTTCGCTGGGTTGCCCTCTTTCCTTTTCCCCGAACGCCTCTGCCATGAGCTCATGGAGGGTTTGGCCATTTATGGCGCAGACCTCATGTTGCAGTTTGTGGTTCCCAATGGGGCGGATTGGTTGGCAGGGCCTTGTGCCTTTGCAACGATCTGCCCATTTTATCATGACTCTCACCTCATGATCCTCCCCAAACCATGATCAGATCCACCCCTGATCACCCTTTCTGGGCGCGCATCAAAAACAGCTGCGCCATTTGCCCCTTGTGCTTTTTGCTTGACCACTCGAAGTGCAAGTACCCCATGGTTGCCACTTCAACCACATCCACCGCTCAGGGCTTGGGCGCCGCCCCAGTGGCTGCCTGGCCCCAATTTTTCAAATGGGGCTCAATCCTCTCACCCCAACGTCAGGAAATTCTGGTGCTGCTTCCAAAGCAGCAACCAATCAAAATTTACAAAATTTAAAAATTTTGAAAATTTGACTGGATTACAGAATCCCGAATCAATGGCTGAACCAGTTTCAGCTGAGCTGCCATGGTCAACAGCATGTGGCCAATCAGCTCCAGCCACAGCTCCAATTCCTGTGGCTGGCCCAGAGCTGGATGAATCCAACCCATTTGAGGCTCTTGAATGGATTGAGGAGGACAGATGGCTGTGCCACGTGAAACCTGATTTTGCTTTGGAGGAGTTCTTTGTTGACCATCCTTAATCACATTCCCGCCGTTTTCATCCAAAAAATGGGTTTCCTGTTTATAAAAATATTAACGATATGGCAGTTGCAGCTGCAGCTGCCCTGGCCAACACCCTCCTCTGCAAGCAACTCCATGGGGCAATGGAGCCCCTTGTCAAGGGTATTCCTTTTCCCAAATTTCCTCATGATTATGAGGAAGATGCAAAGTATGCAATTGAGGAGCTTGATTTTGGTGTGAGCTGTGCTTGCATCAATGCAGCAAAAACTTCTCTTTTTGACCCCAATTATCCCCAAACTCAACGGCGCATCAAGTCGTTTACTTGTGTGCTGGCTCTCATAAATTTTGCTGAGCATCAACTTGCTCAATATGTTGAGGCGATGGACACTGCCGGCCTCATTAACGAAGAAAACCCCCAACTATACCTCCTTATGCCCCATGTCGCTGATGCTCCCACCCCAATGCTTTTGCCATGGTCTACCAGCTAAAGTGGGCGCTAGAAAGAATTTTCCCCAAAGCCTCCTCGCCATCTGATATGGATTCCTAGGCTGATATTCTAGGGGCTATGTTAGGAATTTTTTTAATCCATGATAATCCTTTTGTTTGGCCCATTTGCGAATAAAGATGCGTGGCGGCTCCCCCTTTTGGGTTGGGCACCACTAGTACTAAAAAAAGTACATCATGGCTTATAACAACCTTTTTTACGTTGAGGCTCAAGTGTTATATGAGGCAAATGCTCTAAATAATTCTGAATCCTAGATTGTCCTTCACAACGTCTGTGAGCCATACAAATAGCAATAGTAGATATTAGTACTTGTAATCAACAATTTACATAATATTACTTAAAAACATCAAACTATCTTTTTCCTGAGCGCTGTCGCTTTCAAGGTGTCAGATTCTTGGCGTGGTAGAGGCCTGCTGGTTCTTTTTGATCTTATATCCAACAATTTATTTAAGGGTTTACCTCACCATTTATAAGAAAATAACAAGAACTAATAAATAAGAAAAGGTTGAGCTTAATACTTCTTATTAGTGATATTGGAGGGGTAAAGAAACTAATCCTCTTAATAAGTTATTACCTAGTATTTAAGGTGTCAAGGCTCAAAGTTTGGATTGCTTAGTAAATTTCTAATTAGAGAATATTAATTATTTAATCTATTAGATATCAGAAGCCTCACTTCAATTTGAAAAGATGGCTAATTGAGGGCAGATAAGATTAGTCTGTGCAGTAAGGTTTTAATGTATTTCACCCAATCAGTGGACTGGAAAAATTTTGCACTTAATTGGACCCCCTCTGATCCTATAAAAGGGACAGGTCTCCACAATTTAGGCTGTACTAAAGTGTAAGTGGCCTGGAGAAAAGCTTCCAATGAACTCCCTGAATTAAGCTGATGATTTTTCACAATCTGATTGCCCAAACTCATTTTCTGTGCCTGATTATTATTTGAAGTGTTACCCTGATTTGGGTGGTTCCATGGGAATTGCCCAGGGTCTTTTGGCTGATATGTTTATTATTTTTCTCTGAACCACTATTATCAATACATCAGACTTGTAATTGTCTGACATTACACCCTTCAAGAGTAGTAGGGGGTGAATAGGTTTGCAAGAACCATCCAAGTACTCAGTTAATGGTGAGGCCAGAAGTGAGGGACTTAATGGAATACTCATCCCCTCGCTTATAGGTGATAACAAAAGGCCCTTCCCAGATGGACCCAAGCTTTTCCTTTCTAGGAACAATACGGTTTTGATAATACAGTACCAAGTTGGATACTTGGAAGGAAGGAAGAATGGCCGGAGCTCATTTGTGGCTTGGTCTTCTTTGTTTACTGTTTTTGCTAAATTAGTCATGGCATCTGACTGTAATTGGATGATGTGTTGGGCCAACTTTTTCATGGCTTTCTCAGGATCAGTCCTGCAAGTAAAATTATCCTTGACTAATAATGCTGGCACCCCAGGTTCTTGACCATATAACACATGAAAAGGGGACATCTTGAGGATGCACTGGTAGCTAATATGGTAAGCCATAAGGGCACTGGGTAAATAAAGATCCCAGTAAAAAGGGTCTTAATTGTCCATTTTGTGGATTATTGAGACCATGGTTCCTTTAACACTTTCTAAAGAGCCATTTGTGGTTGGGTTATAAAGGGCTAAGAAGAGTTTGATGAGCACTCATAAAGGTGGCAAGGAGCTTCACCACTTAGGAGTTAAAAATTTTTTTCCATTGTCACATAGGGGGACCTGGGGCATCCATGTCAGGTGAAGATGTACTGGTGTAAGAAGGTGGCCATTGCTTTAGCAGTATGAGCGGGGGGAGCCACAGCTTCAACCCATTTAGGGAAATGATCAATACCACCTAAGATATAGCGATTGCCACCTGTGGTCTGAGGAGAGGACCTAGCACATCCAAACTTATGGTGTGGAAGGTCTGTTGGGGCATCGTAAATTTATACTGATATTGGATCTTCAAGCTGGATTGTCTATTACAGGTCAGGCATGCATCCAAGACTTCAGTTATGCTTTCCAAGATGCCCTCCCAGTAGTACCTCTCTTTCACCCACTCATAGGTTTTGCATACTCCGCCATGCCCCATGATAGCGTGAGACTTCTTAGATTACATGAATTCACTCTGAAGGCCTGAGATAGGACAACCAATCTACTCCTACTTTCTTATATAACTTCCAATTATTAACCTTTGTGTTGCAAGAGACGTGCTAGCATCTTCTGTACTGGTTCATCAACATCAGCTCACGCGTCAGGATTCATTAGGAAATCATGTAATCTCTTGTCTTCACTATTGTCAAAGTGAAGAATGGGCAGCTGCGGTGACCCATCCTCATTCATATGGCGCAATTCTTCCCAGTGCTCAATAATCATACCGTAATGCTGGAAATTAAAAGCCCAGCGAGACAACTGCCCCGTGGGGTCCTTCATATTCTGCAACCACGTTAGAGAAGCGTAATCTGTGATCACTTTGAATGGAGTCCTATACAGGAATGGGAGGTAGTGTTTGAAAGTGAGAAGGACAGCCAAGAACTCTTTCTAAGTGACGCTGTAGTTGCGCTCAGTATTAAAAAAGCATTTTGATAAAGTAAGACATGGGATGGTCGACCCCCTGCTCATCCAATTGAGCCAATATAGCTCCAACAGCGTAGTCAGATGCATATGTGAACAACATGTAGGGCTTGCCATAATCAGGGTGGCGGAGCATCAGCCTTTTTTCAATAGCTCCTTCATAGTCTCAAATGTGGCCTTTTATTCAGCACCCCAATGAAAGGGAGTGTTCTTAGCCAGGAGGCGGACCAGGGACTCGCTGAACTGAATGAACTTTGGGATAAATTGATGATAGTACACCCATCATGCCCAAGAATACCTGGATGTCTCTAAGGGTTATGGGCACACGAATCTTAGATATTGCTTCAACTTTTTCTTTTAATGGTTGTATTCCATCTTATGATATGGCTTGTCCAAGAAATCCAGTTTCTTCTGGAATAACATGAATTTAGAGGGCTTCAGTTGATATTAGATGCCCGCAAGCGCTGTAACTTCCATTAGACGCGCGAGATGCTCATTGAAAGTCTTGGAAAAAATGTTATGTCATCAAGATAGACATTCACACAGATCAGCTTGAGATCCTGTAGAATATGATCCATCGACCATTGGAAAGTTGCGGGCGTGTTACACAACCCTTGTAGTAGTTAGGTAGGTTGGAAGAGACCCTCACAGCAGATAAGAGCACATCTCTCCTGATTTGTGGATAAAGGTCCATTTGCCAATAACTTCTAGTCAAGTCCATGGCTGAGAAGAATTTAGACCCATAAATTTGGGCTAGAGCGTCACCAATGCAAGGGGTAGGGTAACTCTTCTTCTTTGTGAGGTTGTTTATTTTATGGTAGTACATCACTACCAAATGACCTCAATTTTCTTCTTTATCAATAGGAGTGGGGATGACCAAGGGCTTTGTGAAGGCACCATCAATCCATTGTCCAGCAGCTGTTTGAGCTCCATCTGCATCTGTAGCTCCTCATCTTTTGAATTGTGGCAGGGTTTAGAGCGAATGAGTTGAGCATCCCCAACATCAATAGTATGAGTCCACCCCATCATGTGCCCATAGTCATAGTCGGATTTGGAGAAAAAGTCGCTGTAGGCCTAAATCAGGGTGTAGACTTTATCCAGCTCAGCTGGGGTTAGTTCATCGGAGATATGAACAGAAGGTAGGGTACATTAAGATTGGTCGTCGGGTAAGCCCATATCATCCATAGACTACCACAGTGGACTTGCTTGATGTCCACAAAGGGTATCAGCAGGCCTCTTCCAAACTCCTGATGCTCTTTTAAAACTATATCCTTCATGGTGAGATTCCCTAGTAGGGGTTGATAGGCTGATGATAGGCGGGATCAAATACTCCTGGAAAAACTCTGTGCTTTAAATGACTAACTCCGTCAATGCTAATTAGGTGCAGAAGGAAGTTTTGTGGGATTTTCACAGTAATCTTCGTGCCAACTACCATTTATTCACCAGTCTTAATGACCACCTTTTCAGAAGCATATAAAGGGTTACCCTCCAGGTCGTTCACTGATGGAGGAAACATTTTTGTATGCCAGCCTGCCATGGTCTAATGCAGGGATAAAGCGCAGGAGGGATATTCAACGGTGCAAATATAATTTTTTATTAAGCTCATCATTAGTCATAATCAGAGGACTCTCATAGTTAAGCAGGGAGATATAGCCCTGCTTCATGTTAATAACACCTTCATATTTGAGCATAATTGTGTCCCAATGAGTACATCTTAGATATTATTGTCAAAGCCACTACTGGAGCTGACAAGAGAAGCTTCTCAAAACGAATGGGCAGAGGATAGTACACCCCAATGGCACAGGTGTTGTTTATGCCTGAAGTTACAAACAATTGAGTGTATTCAAGGTCAGGAACCATCTTAATTTCTTAATGATATTGGTTGACAAAACGTTCATAGGGGACCCAAGGTCAAGGATAGTCTTGATCTGCACTCCATTAACGAAGACCTCCACTTTAGTTAAAGTACCACCCAAGGTTGAGGGAAGATAGAGGACCTCCTTTAGATGGAAAGTGGAGTTAAGTCATTTTGCAGTTTCAGGGTATATCTCCTGGGCAGACTTCAGGGTATGAATACACTGGGTAGATTGGATAAATGTGCCAATGAGCTGGTCAGCGTCACTGGCAGTGTCAATAATCTTGAGACCCTTCAACACTTCAAAGATAAGTCTAATGGGGAATTTTAGCCCAATCCACTCTCTCCAGATTCAATTGGTTGGGTACCTCCACTTCACCTGGGGCTCCTAAAACATAATGACCAACATCTTCATCACCACCTTCAGATTCATCATCAGAAAGGGTTATCAATGCATGTTAGGTCGCCCATAAGGGGTGATATAGGTTCAGGGCTTCCCTTATGGCATGATAGGTTTTGGGGTTGCTCTTCCACATTATTAAGTTTTGAGGGTGGCGTTGAAATTGTCACAGCTCAATTTTCGACAATCAAAGTGGGGGGGTTTGTGCTGCCTTATAGAGACAGGTTGAAGATTAGAGTTGGATGAATAAGAGGTCGAGGGTGATAGCGTTGTGTATGTGAATGCTTTAATTACACCAGCTCTGGGTTTATCAGTGTTGGTGAGCTTCTGTGAAACAGGTGTTCAGCTATTGTGACCTAGTCATTTACCTCATTGTTAGTGGGGGCTATTGGCACCTGGAAAAGGGTTTAGGCTTAGTATAAGGCTTTGGAACCACTGGGTCAGGATGCTCAGAAGAAAAGGATGGACAAGGCAAAGGGACGACTGCTTTCACCAACTAAGTTTTAATTGAAGACAAAGGGGAGCACTGTCCCATCACAGCCATTACCATCTGGCTATCTTTATGAGAAGAAGAATTTTGTGATGGCAACTCCGCAGGAACAGGTTTCCAGAGGGAAACAGCCATAGTAAGGTTAAACTTGTCAGCGTAGATGATTGCCACAGAGATTTTTGTATAGGGCCAAGCTCATAGATATCAGCCACTGCTAGCAAGGCCTCTTTGATATATCATACATTTTTGAAAGTGCGCTTTATGGAAGAGAGATGCATCGCCAAGGAGAGATGAGATTCCAAGACAGCCTAGATAGCCGCAATAGCATCATTGAGAGGGAGCATTTGGGCA